>VXCM01006935.1:0-17500 GCA_014773175.1 Lucifuga dentata
CTGGGAGACTTCAAGCCGGAGATCATCGGCAAAGTCTCACTGGCTGCCAAGTCCCTCTGCATTTGGGTCAGAGCCATGGAGGTTAGATGATGTCAGCTGGCTACCAACACACACACACACACACACACACAACATACTTACTTAGATTTTCATACCAGTCAACGTAAAACCTCATGTTGTTAACTAACTAGTGTTGATCGTCCTTAACTTTTTAAATAATCCTGCTAAAAAAACAAGCAAGCCTACAAGTGAAAACAAAATTGACTTGGCAAAGATGATAACATAATTAAACTTAAATAAAAATCCACAAATTTGCTATTCCTCCAGGCTTATGCACGTGTCTACAGGGAACTGCAGCCAAAGCGGCTTCAGGCAGAGGCTGCCAGAGCCCAGCTGGAAAAGAAATGGGATGCACTGGCTGAGGCCCAGAGTAAACTACAAGAGGTATGTAGCCCACCGCATTAGGCAACAATCCTGATAAACATTTATACACTAACTGATGTAAATGTAATTGGCTGCAGATGCAAAGCAACATAAAACTTTAAAGCAAAAATGGAAACAGATTAAATCATGTCAGTCAAATGTGGTTGCTATTTTTCCACCTCATTTTATACCCTTAAATGTAAAAAACTTGGCGTTTTGAATCATTGGCACATCATAATTTATGAACAGTTCAGATCGTGGACTATTAGACTCCCTTTGATACCATTAAATGTATTTTCTCATGGGGGGTTTCACTCATCAGTCTGAAAAGCTTCCAGGATTTTCTATCCATATTTTCAGCTAAATAGGAATCTAACAAAATGAAATTCACAATTTAAAAAAAAATGTGTGTGTGTATATATATATATATATATGGATCAATTTTTTCATGTGGACTGTTGTAGAATGGAGAGAATCTATCTCAGGAAATGTGTGTCTGAGCAGGTGGAGGAGAAGGTAGACCAGCTAAAAAAACAGCACAGTGAGAAGACGGCCATGAAGGAAAGTCTGAGGGAGAAGGCAGAGGGCATGGAGGTCAAACTAGACCGAGCCGCCGAACTGGTATCTGGACTGGCTGGTGAAAGAATTCGNGGCATGGAGGTCAAACTAGACCGAGCCGCCGAACTGGTATCTGGACTGGCTGGTGAAAGAATTCGCTGGGGGAAGAGTGTGGCTGTAGGTGACACTCACACACTCTCACACACATATACACACAAAAATTATTACTGTTGCAGCTATTTCAGCCTGAAAATTGGTTATTTTAAGTCTCCATCTTTCTTTTCTAAGTAAAAACAAAGAGATTTTACTGTAGACAATACACAGTTATACACAAACACATATGTCCTTCTGTAATCTGTGTGTGTCTGTGTCTGTGTGTGGTTGCGCGCACTTCAGGGTCTGGAAAAGAACATGGACTACCTGGTAGGAGACTGTTTGCTAGCAGCCTCTTTTCTGGCCTACATGGGACGTTTCCTTTCCAACTACAGAGATGAACTGCTAGCCATCTGGATGAAGGCGGTGAGACACACGTGCCTGTATACATGTGTGCACACACACCTATCTTGCCATCAGTGTATTTGAAATGCTGACTCTGTTCGTATATTCACTATTTTTCTTGTCACTTTGTTATTTGACCATGAAGGAGCAACGTCTTCTTCAGTTGTTAAGTCCTGTACAGCTTTACGGTGCATTTGTGCTTTTACAGCTGCTGTACTTCACTGACCATAATTTGAAAGCTTTTTTTGTTTGTAAGTTGCAACCAAAGTTTCAAGATGTAATTCCAAATGAAAACACACACACATAAAAAATTTTTTTTTTTTTTTTTTTNTTTTTTGTTGAAACAACTGTTCTGTCTCTCTGCACCCCCTGTCCTCAGGTACGGGAGTTAGCGATCCCAAGTTCACCTGGGTTCAGTTTCTCAGCATTCTTGTCCAAGCCCACAGCAGTGAGGGACTGGAACATCCAGGGCCTGCCCTCTGATGCATTCTCCNCTTGTCCAAGCCCACAGCAGTGAGGGACTGGAACATCCAGGGCCTGCCCTCTGATGCATTCTCCACTGAGAATGGAGTTATTGTCACCCGTGGCAACAGGTCTATACATTCCTGTTAGTTGTAGTTCAGTAAGCAGTCTAAGCACTATTGCACACTGGGTGGCTTTGGCCTGCTTGCATGTGTAAATCACAGTCTGACTCTCCTGATGATTAAAAGACATGAGTGAAGCAGGCAAAGCTAATCTCAGCTTTCAGAGTCCTCAAAAGTTACAGTATTCTCCTCTACTGCCAGGTGATGTAGGAGTAAGTCAGCCAAACTTTTTTGAGCTTTAAACATGAAGCAAGCTTAATTTGGCATACTTTGTGAGTTGATTCAAGTCTGTGGTGAAGTTTCATTGTAATTAGTAGTGATGTTATGCTGTACACTGTATATGGAGAGGTGAGTCTAATAATCTGCCTTGCTTTGTGGCTTTCCCTTCATTCTAGATGGCCGCTAATGGTAGACCCTCAAGGCCAAGCCCTGAAGTGGATCAAGAATATGGAGATGAGCAGAGTAAGACTTGACACATCCGTCTCTTATTTAGAGCCATCTAGACATTGCTGTTGTTCTGTCTGAACTGTTGCAGAGGTCATATGGAGTTTTGTATCCATATGGAAAAATAGGAAATTTTAATTTAGATTTTCTAGTGAACATGAAATACAATCACATTTTACCAATGGATCAATTTAATTGCGGCAAACATTTTGGATATTTTGTTTCCCGTTTCTTAATGTATACATTTTTGTGTGTTTGTGCGTGTGCGCAGGGTCTAAAAGTGATAGACTTTCAGATGCCAGACTACCTGCGTGTGCTGGAGANGTGCGTGTGCGCAGGGTCTAAAAGTGATAGACTTTCAGATGCCAGACTACCTGCGTGTGCTGGAGACTGCCATTCCGTTTGGGAATCCTGTTTTGCTGCAGAACGTCCAGGAGGATTTAGACTTCACACTCAACCCGATCCTCAACAAATCCCTGACACGAGTTGGTCAGAAACACACAGATCATTATACAAATACAATACAACAGCGACAATTCCATGTCTGCATGCATGTCTGACAGCATCAATTGTGTGTGTGTGTGTGTGTGTGTGCGCATGTGCGTGCGTGCGTGCGTGCTCGTGTGTGTGTGGTTCACTCAGGTACCAGACTGCTGTTGAAGCTGGGTGATAAGGAGCTGGAGTACAGTCCAGAGTTTCGTTTCTACATAACCACCAAGCTGTCCAACCCACACTACACACCTGCGATCTCTGCAAAGATCACCATAGTCAACTTCACCCTCAGGCAGCAGGTCTGTGTCTGTGTATAAATGTGTACACGTTTTTTTGGTTTGCTCTTGTTAATTAGTGGGAACGTCTTACTCTAGTTGTGTGCATTTGTGTGTTTTCTTGCTTGTGTGCAGGGTCTGGAGGCTCAGCTGCTGGATATCGTGGTGCGAAAGGAGCATCCAGAGCTGGAGGAACAGAAGAACTCTCTGGTGATCAGCATTGCTTCTGGCAAGAGATGTCTGCAGGAGTTGGAGGATCAGATCCTCAGGTTGTTGAGCTGACTTTCTCAGTCACACTACTATTCAGGAATACTAAATAAATCACAGTAATCATTTAGCCAGTATACAGTAAAGCTTGAGCAACCCCTGTTAGTAATACATAATGGTAATCAAATTCTAAGTACTCTTGCAGTCTTTCAAGTTAGTTGATAGTTGGTAGTCAGATAATGTAACCTATTCAAGGGGAATGACTTACAACAAAATTGCTTCATCTGGAATTGTCCTGTGGAAAATGCAATCATCAGTACACGGTGGACGTCTTAAACACCAAGACATCAGACACCCTAACAATTTGTAATAATTTTTGGTACCACTGTTTGCACTGTAAATCAACATATATTAACTACTGACAGTAAATCTGTGTATTTATGTGTGTGCGTGTGTGTGTGTACACATGCGTGCCCATTCCACCAGGCTGCTGAATGAGGCGACCGGATCGCTACTGGATGATGTGCAGCTGGTGAACACCCTGCAGACATCCAAAGTGACAGCCAGCAAGGTTTCTGAGCAGCTGGAGAACAGCGAAAAGACCGAGATCATGATCAACTCTGCCAGAGAGGTCAGCATAGGCGTGAGGAGAAGGGCACAGGAAGGGAAGATGGGAGAGATAGAGAGAGAGTTTGGAGAGAGCTAGTTAGTTATTTAGTTAGTTGTAAGTCATTAAGTATTTCTAATGTTCTTTCTGATATTTTTTACCACACATTATGGGTATTAGAAACGCTTCTCAATATAATGTTATTCAGTACAACAACATCACTATCTGTGATCTTAAGAAAGACCTTATTGTTAATTCACCAATATTCTGACACAGTGACAGCAAAAAATTGGGCACTAAACCTTTACAAAGGTAATTTATGCAGCACTTTTTTTATTGCGTTGGATTAGACTGCATTGCCATACCGAACAAATTGGTAATTCAGTGTTAGAAGCTGTGTCTGTGATTGTCCTGTTTTTGTGGTTATATTTTAGCTTGTCTATATATCTACTTAAACAATTCAAAATGTATTTTGTCTAAACAGGCCTATCGACCATGTGCACAGCGAGCTTCCATCCTTTTCTTTGTCCTAAATGAGATGAGCCACATTGACCCAATGTACCAGTTCTCTCTGGATGCCTACATCATCCTGTTTAACCAAAGCATAGAGAACAGCAAGCAAAGCAGCAAGCTGGAGGAGAGGATTGTCAGCCTCAATGACTATCATACATACGCAGTGTACAAGTAAGTAAGGTTACAGTAAGATGGGCAAAGGCCCTTGTCATACAGCAGGTCATATGAGTCCCCTTCACTGTTAACCATCAGATAATGTAGCGTGTAGATAAACAGAACAAAAAGAGGCTAAAGGCTGCTCTGTATAAAACCTGGAGCTCCTTCAAATATGGAACAGCTGTTCTGCGATTTTCTCAGTGTAGTTATCCTGCTATTTCAATAATGCTGCTTTTTGAGACAGACAGTATATTGCATTGGCACATTAAATNTTATCCTGCTATTTCAATAATGCTGCTTTTTGAGACAGACAGTATATTGCATTGGCACATTAAATATGGTGCTGTGTTTCATATGTTAGAACATAAAGGTATTCTTTTGAGTTACTGCAGTAAAGTTTGTGTGTGTATATGTCATCTGCAGGTACACATGCCGTAGTCTGTCTGAGGTACACAAGCTGCTCTTTAGCTTCCAGATGTGCGTCAGAATCCTCGAGGTGGCTGGGAAACTCAGTATGGATGAGTACAACTTCTTACTCCGAGGAGGACTAGTAAGAAAACACAGGAACACACAAATGATTTGTATTTGATACGGAGTAATCCAGCAAGACATACTTTCAGTTCTCTAAGGTGTGAAAATGACTTGCCAAAACGTTTTGTACATGGAATACCCAAAACATATTCTGCAATGAATTTAGATCACTACCTTTTTTTGCCAGTAAATTTCACAATATTCCAGAACAAGACAAATAGGAATGATTATGAGGAGTGGTGAAAGAGTTTTATGTTTATGTTTATAGGTGCTTGATAAGGAGGGTCAAATGGACAATCCATGTCCANAAGAGTTTTATGTTTATGTTTATAGGTGCTTGATAAGGAGGGTCAAATGGACAATCCATGTCCAGGATGGTTGGCAGACTCCAGCTGGGACAACATCACAGAGCTGAATAATCTGCCTCACTTGAAGGGCATCATGACCTCCTTCAAACAGTACTCCAGTGACTGGTTCTCTTGGTACACCAGTGCTGAGCCAGAAATTGCCTTACTACCAGGTCTGTGGGCTGATGGATGTTTTTAATTTCATTATTTTTTATTGTTTCCTTTTATTTTGCTCATTGTTACTGCTGCAGCAAAAATCATCTCATTTCAACAAAGTTGAATTCAACTGAGAGGTTTCGTGTCTGAGAAGAATGTGTGCGTATTTTTTGTTGTATGCTTTTGCTGCTTTGCATTAAAAGATTTTTCTTAGTTTTTCTTAAGTATGACACTACGATGATTGATAACAAATTCTTACTTTATCAGAAATAAGTCTGTTGTGTATATAGTGTGTGTTCTGTATCCGTATCTTCAATCTATATCCTCTCCTCTTCCTTCTCTGACTGTTAAAGACCTTTTCATGGATGACACACTGGAGAGATAGGGAGAGTGGAGACTGGGTTTGCATTTGAGTGTGTGTGTCTTTTTGGATGTCTGTAACTTATTGCTGTCACTTTATTCCATCTGTGGGAATCAGATTTGTCAAAGTGCAGCTCAGTATTAATGTGATCACAGGAGGATTTGCTGCTGTCAGAGTTTCTTCTCAGCTCCTCCTGGTTTACCGAACTCAGTTAATGATGTAGGGCATTGATTCAGGACTTGTCTTACGAGTTTGACTGAAGTTTCAGGATTACACAATCTTAATGAAAATACGAGCCATACTTTCCCCTTCTCGTTTGTTGTCCACCCTCTAGGTGAGTGGGGTGGCAGATGTAATGACCTCCAAAAGATGCTGATAGTGCGCTCACTGCGTCAGGACCGCATCCCTTTCTGTGTCACCTCCTTCATCGTGAAAAACCTTGGTTCTCGCTTTGTGGAGTCACCGGTCCTCGACATGGAGAGTNCCTCCTTCATCGTGAAAAACCTTGGTTCTCGCTTTGTGGAGTCACCGGTCCTCGACATGGAGAGTGTGAGTGTCAGCCCTTACTCCTTTAAATCCCCACAGCTTATTCTCATTTTATGGTAGTTGCTGTTTATTAGTCTGAACCTTCTTGACAATGTACATTACACCAATAGGTCTCGTTTGTTTCACTATGGTGACTGAAGTAACTGCCAGAGATTGTGGTAAAGCCTGAAGTGTTAGCTGTTGACTTAACCATTCCCCCCACCCCACCCCCCATTGACTCAACTTTCTCTGCCCTGTCCACAGATGGTGAAGGAATCCACCAGCAGGACTCCTCTGATCTTTATTCTGTCTCGTGGGGCTGATCCCGCAGCAGGCCTGATGCAGCTGGCTGAGGCCTCTGGCATGAAGAAGCGCTTCTACAGTCTCTCTCTGGGCCAGGGACAGGGCCCCTTTGCCAGGTGCTTGATAGAGGAGGGTGTTAAGAATGGTACAAAGGCTTTTGTTTCTGTTTATCTGTTGCTTAACAGTATTTTTCCTTCCACAAGTGATTCTTTAAGGTTAAAACAAAGCAACGAAGTGCACAGAATACTTCATTGATTGGTTTATTCAAGTTTCTCTGTTTGCATTGACTTTTTTTTTTTTTTTTTTTTTTTTTTTTTTGCTCTTTCATACATGATTTACAATTTGTCTGTCAGTTCTATGCGTTGTTGCTTTCAGGCATGCCTTGCTGTAACTAGGGAAATATCACTGTTATTCATCAATCAAGTCAAATTTTCTTTTCTTTTGCAACTATTAACAGCTTGATTTGTGCTTATGCATGACACGTCACGATTGTCTTTTAATTGAAATTGTGTGATTTAGAAAGGGCACCATGAGGTTGCCATGACACCCCATAACAACTAAACATGACTTTAATAGTGTAATTAAGCTTCATCAAGCCCTCTTTTTACCTGTCCAGGTCACTGGGTGTTCCTGGCCAACTGCCACCTGTCTCTCTCCTGGATGCCTGAGCTGGATAAGCTAGTGGAGCAGCTACAAGTGCAGGAGCGCCATCCAGACTTCAGACTCTGGCTCAGCTCCTCACCGCATCCTGAATTTCCCATTACCATCCTGCAGGCCAGCATCAAGATGACCANGGCTCAGCTCCTCACCGCATCCTGAATTTCCCATTACCATCCTGCAGGCCAGCATCAAGATGACCATTGAGCCACCCAAGGTGCACACGTGCACATACCCAGTCACACAAAGAGCACTCTGATGCAGAATATGGACAATTATATAAAGACACTTACATGTAAACAACTATACAAACAGATATCAATATAAAATATGTAAAAGTATTAACTGAAACAAATTTTTCATTTTTAGTATATTGTCATTAATGGACATCCTTTTCAAATTAAAGTGAAAAATACAATTTTGAGCTATAGGCATAAAAAAAGAATATCTAAACTAAATAGACATGAACATATACACTCATACACACTGCAAAAAAAAAAAAAAAAATNAAAAAAAAAAAAAAAAATCGATGTATGTTGAACATACAACACCCTCCATAGCAGTAATGCTGCCCCTTCTCACTCTCAGGGTGTGAAAGCCAACATGAAGCGTCTGTACCAGCTGGTGACTGACTCAGTTCAGCTCAAGGCCCAGTTCGTACAGGAAGCTGCTCTTCACCCTTTGCTTCTTTCATAGCATCCTGCTGGAAAGGAAGAAGTTTCTACAGCTAGGCTGGAATATTGTCTATGGTTTCAACGATTCTGACTTTGAGGTGAGGGCAACGTCTGATGCTGAAAAAAATGGTGATCCCCGTTAGATCCCCTGATCTATGAGATGGTTTTGCTTCCCAGAGGCAGATCCAGGTGCTGAATTAAGACACAGGTTTAGTCTGTCCAACATGATGATGGTGATGTTGGTAGCTATGGCAAAATTAATAATGACTGTGATGTTAGTCACAGATGATGGTGCTGGGTGGTGATGGCTGAATGGGATTTAATGTTTTCCTTGTCAGTAATCTGTTTCACATCACAAATATAGACTGAACTCTAGCAGAAAAGCCATTTCATGCTCTGTCACACTGAAGGCCAGTTTGACTA
Organism: Lucifuga dentata; assembly: GCA_014773175.1. Lineage (NCBI taxonomy): Eukaryota > Metazoa > Chordata > Actinopteri > Ophidiiformes > Bythitidae > Lucifuga > Lucifuga dentata. The sequence goes on from VXCM01006935.1 coordinate 8,735, forward strand.
ATGGACAGTGACAATCCAAATGAAGGCCATAGGGATAAATTCCACTTTTTTTGTTAATCTTTCTCTTCTTCTTATCTTTTTTATTTCTATCTGCAGACTGCAGAACTGTTTCTTCACTCGTCCTTTGTGCACTGTTTTTAATTTGTAAATCATTCTCTAATGCCTGCTAAGACCATTTTCTTGATTCCCACCCTAAGATGAGTGAGACTCTACTGAGTCTATACCTGGATGATGAATACAAAGAGATTCCCTGGGATACTCTGAAGTATCTTATCGCTGGGGTCAACTATGGAGGTCATGTCACAGATGAGTGGGACAGACGCCTTCTGACCACATACATCAATGACTACTTCTGTGATGCAACCATCAGTAAGCCCTTCTTCAAGTAAGAAACACATACATAACCATTTATCAATTTTCCCACAGCTTATTGACATATTGACATAATATATGTTGTGCATTGCTTCTAAAATGGCACAGAGAGAGTGTCAACATAAAGACAATTGGAAGTTCCTTGCTTGCACAAAATAAAGATACTTATTCCAGCTTCTGATACACACACAGTTTAAAACGAGCATACGAGTGACTGTAACAGACAAAATCATTGTTCCTCCTTAGGCAACGATTTGATGCTGAGGACTTACCCGGTTTCATGACCAGAGTATGAAACACCCCACACACACTGTGGGTTCTGTACTGTGATAATTTAATAAAATGAACTTTGAAATTATGCGCTGAAGATGAACACATTTGACCACACATTTAGACATTCTGTTCTCCAAATGTTCCCAAAGTGAAAACACCTATATTTTCCTGCGGGATTGCACTGCTGCTGATTTTAGCTGGCAGAGACCATAAACTCCCCCGTGAACCCATTTACGGTTGCAGGCTGTCAGCACCACCAAGTGGACAACCAGAATATTACAACCTAGAAAATGGACATATGGCCACTCTGATGAACACTGACAGTGCCACTTTGTGCTTATTTATAGCATTTTATGACTTACACAAGTATACACAGGCACTCGTGCTTTGTCATTCAAGTGCTGTGTAACCCTTCCCACTATATATAATCACAAAATAGTATTTCTTCACCACTGGTAATAAATACTATTACACATCCTTGACTTTATGCACTGTCAAACCGTGTCTGTCAGGCTATCTTCTCTACCCACCTATTACATCCCCCGTGATGGTCCCCCGTCCACATACAAGGAGTACATCAACACGCTGCCAGCCACAGAGCACCCTGAGGTCTTTGGCCAGCACCCTAATGCTGACATTGCGAGCCAAATCGCTGAGACAAGGACACTGGTTGACACACTGCTGTCTCTGCAACCCCAGATCAGCAGCCCCACCGCTGCAGATGCTGGGCCCAGTCGAGAAGACGAGGTGAGTTAGAAGGAAAGAGGCAGCAAGGGAGGGACAGTAGAAAATCTACATAATGCTCTCAAAACACAGTTTCAATGTCTGAGTAGTTAATGTTATTAATATAAAGTAAAGATTTGGGTAAGTGTAATTTTTTTTTTCATGAAATTAGGCATTTTAAAAGCTAAGAAGAGATTATTTTTTTAGTGATTGTAAGGTAGTATATAAACATTTTTACTCACAACTTTCTCCATTCTAAAAGAAAAGGTGTCTAAAAAGACTTCATATGTTCAAAGTATCTGTATTGCAACTGGAATTAGAAATTATAATACCCAGCTTTAGCAATATTAAAGCCAGAGTTAATTTTAGTGCATACTCCAGATTTCAGATCAAATGAATGTGCTGCCTTTGTAAGTTCACCTCTCTTACCTGCTACAACCTGTTATCGGTGCTGCCAGGTGTTGGAGCTGTCAGCAGACGTGCGTGGGAAGATCCCAGCACTGATTGACTATGAGGGCACCAGGACCCTCCTCCATGATGACCCTTCACCTCTTAATGTGGTGCTACTGCAAGAGATCCAGAGATACAACGCTCTGCTTGACACCATTATGTATGATGTGTCTTTGTATGTTCTCATATAATCAATGCTTGTGTATTGGGGTTTGTGTACTCATTAGCAGTATAGAGACCTTGGAATTATCCCAGACGAATCTTTTACCATAAATCGCTGTATAATAGCAATAGCTTCAGGCAGAGTGGCTACAAAAGTTGTCTAAAAAAACAGGATATACCTATAACATATTTGGAGCTCCAACTTTGTGTTTGTGTGTTAGTTCGTCGCTGGTTGAGCTGGAGAAAGCGATCAAAGGCATAGTGGTGATGTCACCCAGCTTGGAGGAGACCTTCCAGTGCATCTATGATGGCCGTGTACCACCGATGTGGGAGAAGGTGCCTCACACACACACACACACACATACACACACACATACAAATACCATCTATTCTTTCGTTCATTCATCATTCATTCTTGTCTGCATCACAAGGTTTAATTCTCAACTTCACACTTTCAGTATCTGTGACGCACTCTTTTACACCTGCTCACTTTTTTTTCTCACTCATAAAGTGGGCCAATACACACCAGAGCAAAGAAATGGTTTTTAAGATAGATCAGTAATGTTGAGACACCTGCTGTTTTGGAGAATGAGGAGACGCATGAATAATTGGCCAAAAGAGTCTAATACAACACTTATGACCACAGAAATGACCATAGTTTTGAATGAACACCTCTCTACACTTACACACACTTATACACTATATCTTTACAATATCTGCAGTAATGATTTCTTTATCAGGCTCACTCAGTGTTTCAGTAGAGCTTTGATCTATTTTCCATGTTTTCATTCACAGCTCAGCATTTCTGTTATTCTTGGATTGATTTATCTACATTATTCTGCTGCTTTTATTCACAAATGTCTCTGTACTCACTCAGTGGTCTGTTATTAAAGGTGAGTTTATCCATCACTCTGCCAGGCTGCACAGACACACACACTTGTTGTGCTGCAGACACACACAAACAGAGTGATGTGGGCCTGGCAGCATTCCAGCAGTAATTCTGGCTGCATTATCTCTGGACCTCTGTACAGTGGGAGAGAACCCAGGGTGCCGTTAGTCTGGGTCAAGCAGCTAGAAAAGATTCTGGCAGCATGTGCGTGCGTGCGTGCGTGCGTGCGTGCATGCATACGTGTGTGTGCGTGTGTGTGTGAGAGAGAGAGAGAGAGTTATTGAGTGTTTTGTTGCACACAGTATGTGCACATCAGAGATTTTTGTGCTGCATGTATGAGTGTTTCCTCTAAACCACTCAAATGCTCACATATGTGTGTATGAATGTGTTTGTGTCCTTTTTTAGATGTATGTTATGTGCCAGTGTGTGCTAATGCATATTTCTGCATGCTTGGATTGGTGTGTGCATGTTAACATGCAAGTGGCTCTTCAGACCCTCAGGCCAAACTGTGCAGTCAGTCTAGTCCTACGTCTGCATGCAGAAGTCTCTGTAGGGACGTTACTTCTCTGACTTTGACTCATTCTAAACAGTGAAGCACCCAGGGACCAACTCCAGCTCTAAAACTAATGCCTTGCTCAAGAGCAATGGCACAATTATTCCAAATGCTTAACATGCATTTTTTGAATACCTTTCAGAGTCGCCTTGTGCCAAATAATGACCCCTAATTCTTTTAAGAGACTCAACCAAATCCAGATTGTAACATGAACACTTAACACAGCCAGCTACGCTTTAGGAATGTAGGAAGATGTTCAGTCTGTTGGCCTGTGAGAGAAGACCAGCGCAGACCCACCAGATTTATGCCAGTTTGCTTTAAATGTGGAACATGTTAGGATTCTCCATTTTACTGAATTATCTGGACCATTTGTGTGTTGTCTTGGTAAATTTAAGATAAGTCGTACTACCAAACAAAACCACTTTTAAAAGCTTTGCAGTTATTACAATGACATGTACGCTGTACTCTGCATCACATTAATTCTATTTTGATCCATGAATGCCAGCAATAAAGACAATTATTAATACTTATTAGTGTACTAGAAGCTTGATTTTGTGGGATATTTGATATTTTAATATGAAACATAGAATTTTCTAACGTTATCAAATCAACCAGAAAGTTAGATTAGTGTGATTATTTTAGCTGTTCACACCTAGCTTGCACATTTTCTCACATCTCCCACAACCTTTGTTGATAAAAAGACCCATCAAACATGAGTGCTGCTACTCAGAATTTAAACTTGTCCCATTTATTTGTTACCTACAGCTGTTACTGCAATGTCATGTGACTGTAGGTATGTCTGTGTCTTTGTCTCTGTCTCTGTGTCTCTGTAGGCGTATCAGTCTTTGAAGCCCCTGGCATCCTGGACCAGGGATCTTTGCCAGCGCGTTGATCAGTTTGCACGGTGGGCAGAGATGCTCCAGCCTCCCACCTTGTTCTGGCTGTCTGGCCTCACCTTCCCCAACAGCTTCCTCACTGCGGTGCTGCAGCTCACNACCTTGTTCTGGCTGTCTGGCCTCACCTTCCCCAACAGCTTCCTCACTGCGGTGCTGCAGCTCACTGCCAGACAGCGCAACGTAAGAATTCACACATTCACACACACATAAGAAGAAAGACAGTCGCTAGCAAAACTGCTGTAACATGACAACCTCTCTCAGATTTCAGTGTGAACAAAGAATAGCTTTTTTTATTTTTGTTAGCTGGCTCCATGTTTTTTAATTATGCAGAAGATTTTTCAAGGAGTTTGACTAAAAAACAAAAAAAAATAAAATCACTCAGTTCAACTTGCACATCTTTCACTGCCACTGCTCTTTTTCATTCACACAACACAAATACACAGACACACACAAGCACTAGACACACAGAAACACCTGCACTGCAGACCAGCAGCTCACCTTACGCTGTGCTGTCTGCCAGAACGAAGCTGGTGAACACACACTTCTCTTTGAACTGACTCCATACACAACCGTCAGCCTCTCCACATCTCATAACCAAAACCCAGCGCTTCATCCTCCACATTAACATTCAACCAGCGTATGACTGATTATAAAAAAGGCGGGACTGACAGTGTGTGTTTCTACCTGTGTGTCAGTTATACTTGTAGTGAGGTACATTCTAACAGAAATAAAAATGAACCTTTACTAACTTTAGGTTCCGTGACAGTAGAGCTGTCTTGCTAAAGTTAACATTTTTCTGCAGATATCGGTGGACACGCTGTCCTGGGAGTTTGTAGTGTCCACAGTGGACGACAGCCACCTCCTCTTCCCACCCAAGGTGATCCCCACCCACACATCTCCGTAAAACTGCCACTTCAGTTTTTCACTTTTCTTTTCCAGCCGTTAGCTTTTAGCTGCCATCACTACTTTCCATCACATCTTTTCAGTTTGACTCAGAAAGTGGCTCACTGTGCTTTTCTCTGAAGCTGTCATTCTGAGCAGAGCTCCAGTTTGCACTTCTCTGTTTTTTTTTTCACTCTAGCTCTCACATTATATTTTTTCTACAAAGCAGCTTCCTGTTCCTACTTTGACAGTGCTGCAACACGTTTTTGTTTTTCACTCACTTCATCTTATTCCTCTGCATCAGCTGCTGTCTACATCTCTGCCTCAGTTTCTCCATCTCTTTTCNCACTTCATCTTATTCCTCTGCATCAGCTGCTGTCTACATCTCTGCCTCAGTTTCTCCATCTCTTTTCCCCTTCTCTTCCCTCACTCTCCTCTTTCTCTCCCTCCTTCTTCCTCTCCTCCCTTTGAATGCTCGTCTCCCATCTGTCTTGGCCTTTGTCCCTACTCTTCCTTCTCTCCTTCCTCCTTCTGTTGAGCCACTGCTTCCCATTCTCCACTCCTCTCCCACACATCCCTTACCCATTCTCTTTATCTTTCTTTTTTCCTGTTCCTTCTCTTTTTTCTCTTTAGTAAACTCCCCTCATTGCCTTCTGTCTTCCATCTCTTCTTAATTTTGCCTGACTTACTTTCTCTTGTCATCATCTACACCTCTCCTTTTACTCGTGTTTTGACATCAGTACATCCAAAACTGGATGCAAAATGCCGCTTCCTTGTGATTCCCTCTTGCCCTACTCTTCCTTCATTCCTCCCCTTTTCTTCTTTTTTGTTTTCCCATCACCAGGATGGCGTATTTGTCCGAGGCTTGTACCTGGAGGGGGCTGGCTGGGACAAGAAGAACTCCTGTCTGGTGGAGGCTGAAGCCATGCAGATGGTCTGTCCCATCCCCACCATCCACTTCAAACCTGTCNCTGTCTGGTGGAGGCTGAAGCCATGCAGATGGTCTGTCCCATCCCCACCATCCACTTCAAACCTGTCGAAAACCGCAAGAAGATGGGAAGAGGTGAGTCCCTCAGGGCTTTTTGGCATTGTGAAATTTTCTTTGGTTTCTTCTCGTCTCCTTCCTTTGGTAGGTAGCCTGTGCAGCCATCCGCTGTGGTTTCTCTGTCTCAGATACGTCTCTGCGTCTCGTTTTTAGGTATGTATCTGTGTCCGTGTTACTACTTCCCAGTGCGTTCAGGCAGAGCGGGCCGAGCGTCTTTCGTGGTCGGCGTGGAGCTAAAATCCGGAGCTGTAACTCCTGACCACTGGACCAAGAGGGGCACGGCTCTGATCGTGAGCCTGGACTAGAGGCCAGTTTAACACAAAACACACACAGGCCCAATAAAAGTGTTTGTTTCTGTTAATGTTTGTTGTTGAAATGTTGTGGAAATTGTACTTATTAAAATATTCCAAACATATCTTAACATGTTTTGTTATTGAAGCTTTAATAGTTATTCACACTGAGCAGACGGTGTAAAATGTTATTGTTTGCATCCTTAACCTTATTACGATTATTTATTATTGTTATTAATAATATGGGTTTATGAGAATTGTGTAGATAGCCGGGTAACTGTCTGCAACAGGTTTGCTGTTATCATTGTGGAGCTGAGGTCATTTCACTGAGGTCACACCGAGATCTTTCCACTAATAACACCTTTATTAAACTAGCTAACTGTGGATTACCTGACCGCAGACGAGCTGGGCTGGCTTCCATTCATTATTGCCTTTTACTGAAGCATGGTGGCCAATGCTGATTATCTTTGCAATGCAAATGCAATTATCTAAATATTTTTATAGTCAAGCCCAGGGCTTCCTTCAAGCACCTACAATTCCACAAACATGTTAACACAAAAGAGAGAATGATGTATTTATTGGGCTCAAACATGTAAAACCACTGGTGTGGTCCTTTAAAAAAAAAAAAACGTCACATGTATTTCTTCAGTCGTTATATTTCAGTCCATACTTTTCATACTTTTAATGACATGAACACAGTGGAAATACAAACCAGTTTTGTTACTTTAGCAAATGTATCTTACTGGTTTTACATCTTTAAACCAAATGCTAATATTTTCATTTGCTGAAAATTTAATCGTTTAATATCTGTTGTGACAGAAACATCCACATCCAGGTGAGGCACAGGACATTTTTATGCTAATACACATACTGCTGCTACTCAGGCCAGGAGGATGAGGTTGGTGCAGATCCAGGCAGGTAGCTTTTATATCTACCAAAGGAACCTAAATATATTTTTTATACATCTGTTTAAGAAATGGAATGGCATGGAATCATGTTACATCTGTTAACAAGGAATATTATTGAATATGAAGTTAAAAATCTTTTTAAACGAAAACCTTTNTGTTACATCTGTTAACAAGGAATATTATTGAATATGAAGTTAAAAATCTTTTTAAACGAAAACCTTTACAATGATCTAAGCAGTGGAGCTATAGGGTGCTTTATGTCCGTTCCGTCCACCAATTTGTTCCGACCAATCTTTTCACAACACTGTGGTTCCACCTTGGTGATGAATTTGGGTAATTTGCAAAAATTACTGAGCAGCATCTCAGTAGTTAAAAAAAAAATTAAAAAAAAATACTAAGCAACAGCTTTTTCTTTTACTTTACTAAACAGCAGCTGTTTTTTACTAAGCGCAGCTTTTTTTTTTTTACTAAGTAGCAGCTTTTTTTNTTTTTTTTTTTTTTTTTTTACTAAGGAGTATCTTTTCTTTTTTTTTTACTAGCAGCAGCTGTTTGAATACCTACTTATGGAAGCCTATGCTGCAGTACCACAGCCCGCCAGCAGAGGGTGCTGCAGCACCCCACTTTACAAGACCATGTTCTGCAGCAAGTAAGCTGACAGGAAGTGGCAGACAGACATATTCCTGTGTGTGTGTGTGTGAGATGAGACAGACAGGCAGACTAACAATATAATTATCTGGTTGATGTTAGGTAAATGAGGGGGCGGGACTTCATTGCCCTATAAATTGAGGTGGACACGCCCCCTCTGATACTTCCTGTAGTATCACAAAGCGTTTAGCAAAGAGAGACATTAGACTTAAAAATGTCAAACTTTTAATTTGCCAACAAACATCAGTCAATATCATAACACTGAAAACACGAAGGTTCCACAACCAATCAGGAGCCACTTTATTAACATCGTAGCCACATTAACTGTCCACAGCACACAGCTTTAAAGGACCATACCAGTGGTTTTGCAGTGTAGCTGATTAGCTACAAATCACATATATTTACATTCCCTCTAATCATTATCTGAAGCCTACGGAAGCCCTAAGGGGACAGGAGGAAAAAACTATATCTGTGGAAGGAACGCAAAGCATAACTCTGCATTGAGTGGAAGTGTGACAGTATATCTGGTCTCCCTAAAGCTAATGCTAATGTTGCTAGTCAACAATAAATTGTTTACAGTCACGTGATTTTGTGGCGTCATCGAGCGGAGGTGGTGGAGAGCAAACGGAACTCTGAATATGTCGATGGTTTACAGCTGAATATTATTTTTAAAAAATA
>VXCM01006936.1:0-27595 GCA_014773175.1 Lucifuga dentata
ACCTGTGGAAAATAGTTGAAATTATACCTTAGAATTAGAGATTTCCTGACAAGACATCTTCTCCAGGACATTTTGAGGTGGCAATTTGCTGTGGCCAGTAAGCACTGTTGTGATTGGTCAGTTACGGTAATCAGCTGCTGAAATAAATATCATGTTTACCAATACCAGTACATGGATTATTTTACATGGCATACTATTACAATACCCAGAAAACAGGTAATTTGCTAAACAAATAAACTGATGGAACAACATCAGGGGTCGGCTTATACACGAGATCGGCTCATACTCGAATATATACAGTAAATACAATTAAGAAATATACCAGTGGTTTTGCGTGTTTGAGCCCAATAAATATTACTGGGGTACATGATACATTACTGCTAACCATTTAACATTTCGTGATTGAATTAGTATTTACAAATTTCTCAAGCATCTGCTCTGAATCTGCTGCTCAGGCAATATCAATGCAAAACATTTAATTTAAACCACCACCATCTGTGTGGGATGCAAATATTGACTATGTCAACAAACCACTTAAAAAGTCCATCTTCTTTATCGTGCGCTAAACTGAGTGTTTGTTCCGCAGCTGAACGTGAACACGGTGAGGGGCAGAGCCGATGGAAGAAGAATCCAATGTACATTTGCTGCCACTGTCCTAAACGCAACTGCCAGAACCACAGCACAGAGTTTTGCACTAGCTATCTCCAACGGAACCTTCAATGCTAGTATGCCAACATATTTACCATGCACATGCATTTGCAAAAACATGCAACAACAACTATAAAAAACAGTCAGAGAGACAAGTCATGTTGTCTAACAACATATAAATATGCTTTTTGTCTTTTCCTTTAGCTACCGGTACTCTGGGAAACCCCAGCCTTCAGTTACAAAGCAATGTCATAGATCTCACCAATGCGAACACCACTGTCACCAATACACTTTCCAACACCACCACTTTCAACACCACCACTGCCAACACCACCACTGCCAACACTAATTCTACGATCAACATTGCGTCTATGATGAACATGATGAACATGACAACGCCTACGCCTACAATGAACACGACAGCGCCTACGATCAACATTGCGCCTATGATGAACATGACAACGCCTACGCCTACAATGAACACGACAGCGCCTACGATCAATATTGCGCCTATGATGAACATGACAACGCCTACGTCTACAATGAACACGACAACGCCTCTAATGAATATGACAGTTCCATCAACTACAACTACAGCAGCTCCCCCATTGACACCCAACACCACAGTAGAACAGCTTACGGTGAGTGATGCTAAAAACAACAACTGCAGAATTAAAAAAGCACCATCAATATGGAAGCCCATTTAAAAAAATTAATNCTACGATCAACATTGCGCCTATGATGAACATGATGAACATGACAACGCCTACGCCTACAATGAACATGACAGCGCCTACGATCAACATTGCGCCTATGATGAACATGACAACGCCTACGCCTACAATGAACACGACAACGCCTCTGATGAATATGACAGTTCCATCAACTACAACTACAGCAGCTCCCCCACTGACACCCAACACCACAGTAGAACAGCTTACGGTGAGTGATGCTAAAAACAACAACTGCAGAATTAAAAAAGCACCATCAATATGGAAGCCCATTTAAAAAAATTAATTTTAAAAAGCTGGAAATGGGCATTGATATGATTAAAGAGGACGTGGCACATACAAGAGAATAGAATAGACCACTTTCACCATTTTACTTCAATTGCATCACATTTTATACCACCTCTGAAGTATTTCCTGTCTGTTTTGCAGACGAACATCACTAGGAATGGATGTGGGACGGTGAACCTTTGCGCAAGTCAACCTGCCGACTGTGACCCATCAGCAGGGTCCTGTTTCTTGCTTTCCGCCAGGCAGATCAGTGATCAAAACTTTCAGTTTGCACTCTCAGGAGAGTCAGATGGCTACATTGCTGCCACCCTGTCACCTGATAACACAATTGTACGTAAAGCTCACACTCACATGGATTCAAAGTACAGCCGAATGTGACCCTGAATTGAACAAGGCATTCATATTACAGTGTTAATTTTTTCTGGTTTTGTATCTGCAGGGGAATAATGACACCACTTATGTCTGTGCAAACAACAATACCAGAATTGAATTCTTTGGTTCTCTGCTTGATAATGGCAGGCTCATTCTAGTACTGGTAAGTTCTGCTTGCCTCATTGTAATGTTCGCTCCTTGTGACTCTTGAATATCTAGGCTTGGTCTACATCCTCTATTGTACAAATCAAATATTACCATATATACTTGAATATAAGCTCAGTTTTTATTACCAAATTTCACAAAGCAAATCAGGGGGTTGGCTTATATACGAGAAATTCGAATTTGATCTCAAAATTTCCAGGGGTAGAAATACTACCCATTACCACTACATGTGGAAAATAGTTGAAATTATACATTAGAATTAGAGATTTCCTAACAAGACATCTTCTCCAGGACATTTTGAGGTGGCAATTTGCTGTGGCCAGTAAGCACTGTTGTGATTGGTCAGTTACGGTAATCAGCTGCTGAAATAAATATCATGTTTACCAATACCAGTACATGGATTATTTTACATGGCATACTATTACAATACCCAGAAAACAGGTAATTTGCTAAACAAATAAACTGATGGAACAACATCAGGGGTCGGCTTATACACAAGATACTCGAATATATACAGTAAATATAATTAAGAAATATACCAGTGGTTTTGCATGTTTGAGCCCAATAAATATTACTGGGGTACATGATACATTACTGCTAACCATTTAACATTTTGTGATTGAATTAGTATTTACAAATTTCTCAAGCATCTGCTCTGAATCTGCTGCTCAGGCAATATCAACCACTGTCACCAATACACTTTCCAACACCACCACTGCCAACACCACCACCGCCAGCCCCACCACCAACCACGCTGTCTCACTCAAGCAGTTCCTGTCACAAGGTAAGCATGGGAGATCAGCTTGTTCGTGGCCGAAGTTGGTCAGTTAGTTTCCTAACCTGACTTTGTGGATCAACTAACGTTTTTTTTTGTTTTTTTATTTTTTAAAAAACAAGTCGGTACATTTTCTCAGGTACTCTGCTGAAGTACATTTTGAGATACTTGTACTTCACTTGATTATTTCCATTTTGTCATACTTTGCCTCCTTTCTTACAGTTACCATAAATACTAATTGAGGTAGAATTCTTGCTTAAGTTATTACTTCACAGCTACATAAGTAGTTCTTCCACCACTGATAACTAGTGATTTCAACATAAGAACATCTGCTGAGCCTTAAGGATGGCAAATGTCTGTATAATAGCTAATATATCTTTTTTCTTTGTCTGTTCCCCTCTAGCTCTGCTGATCAGTCTGGGTGTGGTGGGTCTGGTCTTGCTATGAGGGACCGAAAACCTCCTGATTGAAGACAAGAAAACCAGAACTTCCCCATGCACTTCCCCATCCCCTCAACATATACTGTATGCAACTTCTATAACTGTGGGAGGCTTTATTATACAAAATGCTTCCCCAGATATATTTTAGATCACACTTAATTTTCTGTCAACTCTGCAGGCCTAAACATGAGGAAGGAGTGGTGCACTGTCATTCTTCTGATTCGTCTTGTGTCTCATATTTTGTAAGCTTTGAAAGAATGAAGGATATTTGAAGAGTTTGTATTTTAATGCTACATTTGAAATCATTTTTGGAGTCAGAGTACTGCTGGTTTTCTATTCTATTATATACTTAATCTCTACAGCTGGGAGGCACGAATCATCCAAACCGTGAAGCACCGTGAGAAGACTGGTATTTATTGGTGAAAAGCAGATACCGACATGTACCAAAGACCAACCAATTACAGGCGGTCACTTCAATGAAGTGACCGCCTGTAATTGGTTCAGTGCCCTGGTCATTGGCTCAATGCTCTGCTTTCACCAGTAGGTGTCAAGCTTCACACCTTTTGTTTTGGAGTGTGGTGACATTTTAAATGTATAACTATGTAGCTGCTGTCAGCGGAAATTTAACGACTGGGTCACTTCTCTGAGACATTAAGTCATTAAACTGTGAGTACAGTGCAGCTTCAGAACTCAGGTGACAACCGTTTTTTTTTGTTTTTTGTTTTTTTTTTTTAAATCGGANTTTTTTTTTTTTTTGTTTTGTTTTTTGTTTTTTTTTTTTAAATCGGAGGGTTCAGAGATGCATGGCTTCCATCTGGCCACTGAAATATTTCTTTCTATTTTTTTTTTACATGTTTGTTTCTCTTTTGTTTACTCTCAGAATCACATGTAACAGTGAGTGTTTTCCTGGGCTTGGTTGTGGATACATAGGATCATCACTCACACACCATGTCTCTCTGTTTTATATAAATGCTGAATGAACGTTGCTGTAAAGATGAAGCCTTCACTGGCTGATATTTGTGTGTGTGTTTCTGTTGTACATGCGTGTGCCTGTGTGTGTGAGAGAGAGAGCGTGTGAGAGAGAAAACACATGCAAATGAGCAATTTCTAAGAATGATAATGTTATCACTTGTTGGTGAAATACTGNGAATGAATGTTGCTGTAAAGATGAAGCCTTCACTGGCTGATATTTGTGTGTGTGTTTCTGTTGTACGTGCGTGTGCCTGTGTGTGCCTGTGTGTGTGTGAGAGAGAGCGTGTGAGAGAGAAAACACATGCAAAGGAGCAATTTCTAAGAATGATAATGTTATCACTTGTTAGTGAAATACTGATTTTGTACATTATAAAAATTGTATTTTTAATCACAAAATGTTAATAAATATTTTGCCATANATACTGATTTTGTACATTATAAAAATTGTATTTTTAATCACAAAATGTTAATAAATATTTTGCCATAAACTGTTTCTCTATTTGCTTATTTCATTTGATGTATATCTATAATATGCATAAATTCTAGGCTTGCTATTTGGGGCTGATGTTTAACAATCAATCAGTCAATCAATCAATCAATACAGTCTTAATGAAGAACTATATGTCAATGAAGTGACGTGTGATTCATTAAAGGACCATGCCGGTGATTATGCATGTATAAGTCCAATAAATTCTACCCACATTCATGTTACATAACTGACAAACATTTTCCAAAACATAAAGCCATATTTTAGTTTCCTGCTATTTTGCCAAATCCCCAAATCTTTCAAAACCCTGGCATGGTCCTTTAAACTCTCCATTTACAACATCTGGTACAAAGGGCACCACTTTTAAGTTTTAATCAAATTAAAATAATAAGTGGAAATAAACCGCAGCATGTGTTGTCGGAGTTTTAAAACTGAGCTCGTTTTCATAAAGTTGCACCACACTCTAGTTCAAGCTTGTAACCAAGACTTTTAAAACCTTTTTAATTTAAATATCATCTTGATGAGAATTTATATCAGGATTTAGAGTAATTTCTCTGCACCATGTCTACTCTCTTAGCATTGATACATTGGATTGCAGAAATTAAAAAAAACAAAAAAACAAAAAAAAAAACAAAACACATTCACAGACCAATATTGGTATCAAATCTTGAAGAATAATTACAAATGACTTAAAAACAGACACACACTTAAAGNTCACTATGAGCTGTTTTGAGTGGGCAGGGATGCTATGTTAATGAGGCGCTGCTCTGATTGGCTGCCTGATAGCTTGGGTTCTGGAGGAGGGTACAAACCATGAATATGCAGAAACCAAGTAAACCAACATGGCAGGCATTTCAGGAGAACCCCCTCAGGATCATGTAGTGAGACCGTACATGTTTGATCCTGAATCAGACCCACCACCACAGACTCAGTAAATACTACCGTATTTTCACTGCCATTATAAGACTCCCATACACTCCACTGCTTCGAAAAAAAAAGAAGTAACCCATTTAGTTCATTTTCAGCACCCACGTTCATCAAATAAAATACTAAAAAAAGTAATTAAAATTAAAATACTAAATGTGTAATCAATACTTCGGACAACAGACAAAACAGAAAGTGTCTCCAACATACAACGGCAGCAGCTGTGTCGCAGAACAGAGCTCTGCCACAAACAAGCCGACAATACAAATAAACAGTAAATGAATGGTTCATACAGCAGATGTTACAACATAATACAGGAATGTCTGTAGTAATATCCTACATATTCATGAATACGGGTACATTTTATTAACCTACAATATAATGAAATATAAGTCACAGACACCTCCGTGCCGCCACCGCCGCGCACAGAGCTTCAGGGAGCCACAGAGGGCAGACGGGCGGGCGGTGTCTGAACAAGGACACACACACATCTCCGTATGTCACGCAGACACGCTCACAGGTAAACATGTTAAAGTGAATACTGGCTATATTTAACTCACTTGCATTTCAGAAACAACTTTAGTGATGCTTCTGTACCTTTAAGTGAGTCCGCCGATGATGATATATTTGTCTTTTACTGCTTCTGTTTCAGTTGGTTATATCACAACAAACAGTATACCATGTATAAATGAAACACACAAATATACATTCTTTCCTTTCAGAAATCACAAAGATTTTTAAGACCCACTTGGCCTGTGTTTATCATACCCAAACAGCTTTAAAGCTTTTACTTCACAAGACAGAATTTCAACATCATGGGANTGTGTTTATCATACCCAAACAGCTTTAAAGCTTTTACTTCACAAGACAGAATTTCAACATCATGGGATCATCATGAATTTCATCATCAACCCATGATGTTGAAATTTTGTTTTAAATTTTAAATTAAAATTACAACTTAACTTTAAATTAATTTTANCCCATGATGTTGAAATTTTGTTTTAAATTTTAAATTAAAATTACAACTTAACTTTAAATTAATTTTAAATCAGACTGAAACCGATGTTGGTGTAATACACCAAGATTATGCGATTATAACTCTGTTTATTCAAGCAAGTAAATGCTCTAAAAGAGCAATTTTTATGGTTCCAACACGCTCCATCATCTAGTAAAGCATCTAAGTGTTCTCAGCGTGCATTCTCCAACATACTTCCTGCTGTACAACAATAAAACAATGAATTCAGCCAACAGAATCCTACTCCTTCCATCCATGTATACTCTATTTTTGCATTAATCACAGTAACATAAAACTCTTGGCTTTTCACTCAACAGGTGTTTTCCTCTTCATGACAAGACCTGCACTGCCAGGTAAAGAGTGTGATTATTTTGTTCCAAATGCAATTTAAGCTTTTCTTGTTTAATAATCATTTTGCTCAACATTAGGTGATCTGGTGGCAAATGTGGGGCAGCAAGGATGGGCTGTCCAAGCAGCCAAAGGTATCCTGCTGGCAATGCGATGGATGGGAGCAGAAATCCATTCCTTTTAGAGGGATCCTGCATCCTCATAAAGCAACAGACAACAGACAGGGTGGACTTGATGAAAACATACAAAATTTATGCTGTGACAATAACCAGCAGATATACACGAGAGAACCAGCTGAACGGTGCTGAGATTTGGCTTGAGGACTCGCTGGAGAACAACGGGAAATCCTTCAGGTGAGGCAGGTTGNCTCTCTCTCTCTCTCTCTCTCTCTCTCTCTCTCTCTCTCTCTCTCTCTCTCTCCTTCATACAGGTGTGCAGTCATCTTTAACATTTCAAGGGGATAGACATTCTAGTTTCAATGTGGTGCTATGGAGGGCCATTACATCAGTGTATTTANCTGGAGAACAACGGGAAATCCTTCAGGTGAGGCAGGTTGTTATAGATCTATAACACAAATGCATTTGTAATCTGAGTACGTGCTCGCTCTCTCTCTCTCTCTCTCTCTCTCTCTCTCTCTCTCCTTCATACAGGTGTGCAGTCATCTTTAACATTTCAAGGGGATAGACATTCTAGTTTCAATGTGGTGCTATGGAGGGCCATTACATCAGTGTATTTACAGGGTCTTTTGTTGTGTCTGTAATTTTGGATCTGTTCTCTGGAGGCTGAAGCCATTTTATTTTATTTTTAAATTTTTTATCTTTTGTCACCTAAAATCTTGACTTTTCTGCCAAAGCTGTAAAAGGTAAACGAGACCTTAAACGACATCAAAAGTGATCACATGACAATCGGGAACCAATCAAGTATATATTTTGCAGTCAAATTTATTTTTAATTTTTTTTTTTTTTTTTTTTTTTTTTTTNTTTTTTTTTTTTTTTTTTTTTTTTTTCTGGTCACCTAAAATCTTGACATTGGTGCCAAAGCTGTAAAAGGTAAACAAGTTCTTAAAGGACATCCAGATGGATCACATGTCTATCAAGATCAATCAAGAATTTTTACTGTCAAATTTCCAATTTTTTGTTATGTTGAGTATTCAGTGTTTTTTTCCTTTGTACTTGTGTGTTTAAAGAAAATCAAATAACAATTTTTTGTATATTTGTTAAGTTTTAGTAAAGTTGTAAACAAGAAATGAAGAAACAAGAATTTTATGGAAAGGTAGAATACAAAATAAGAAGGTTGAAAGATTTGTTTCCAGCGTTTTTTTTTTTAGTTTGCATATAAAAATTGAAGTCAATGAAAAATGAAATAGCAAAAATGACTGTTGACTCCAGAGGGCGCTGTTGCATCAATAATTATTCATCATCATTCTTTATTTTCACTTCAACTCCAGAGGGCGGGAATGATGGAAGTTATGCAGAAGGTCAACCCATTCAAGTCTACCTCACAGGTAACCATGGTGATGATAGTAAACTGTGAGTAATTCATATAAAATCTGATGATAAAGTGTTATTTACCCTCAGCCGCCCTCTGCTGTCAGCAAAGCTCCGTCATCAGAGTCACTAGAACAGGGATCAGCTGCAGACTCTGCACAGGTGAGAACACACACACACACACACAGGTGATCAGCAGCAAAGTAAATGAGTTTCGTCATGTTATGGGTAGAGTTCTTCCTTATTAGAGAAAATCTGTCTGTGCTTGAAGCCAAAGATAAAATTTCACCTTGGTAGACAATAAAGTTATTATTCTTTTCTTGTGTTACTGTCTGAAAAATAAACCTTTCTCCTCCTTCGTTTGCAAAAAATGAGACACTATGAAAAAGAAAGCCTCAGTATTTTGACTTTCAAATATACAGAGGAAACAGGAAGTACTGGAACCAAGACTACATTCACGGTACAGCTTAATGCCTTTCTTTCTTTTTTTGTTTTTTAAGAAAAAAAAAA
The DNA here is from genome assembly GCA_014773175.1 of Lucifuga dentata. NCBI lineage: Eukaryota > Metazoa > Chordata > Actinopteri > Ophidiiformes > Bythitidae > Lucifuga > Lucifuga dentata. Next base: position 9,163 of record VXCM01006936.1, read on the forward strand.
GTCAGATCTGATGGTTTTTGGAAGGTTTACATTCCAAACTCTACATTATGTTTGGAAGTGACATATATGTGACACTGGTGTGAACAGCTCTGCCCTAAAAGGCCTCACATGCAAATATCTAACAAAAAATTAAGTATATATATTAATATAAATATATATATGTGTATATAAAATCCTCATGAACAATTCAAATTGATTTCTTATCCAGTGATTTAGAAACTGCTTTGTTCCAATGTTCCTCTAGTTGAGCTCTCTCTCTCTCATATATATATATATATACACACACACACACACACACACACACACACATATACACACCCATATATGNATATATATATACACACACACACACACACACACACACACACACACACACACATATACACACCCATATATGTATGCACACACACACATATGCATGTGTATATATGTGTGTATAAACACATATGTATGTATATATGTACACATACAGAAACACATATATAAACACATACATGTATATGTGCATACATATGTACATATACTTACATATACTGTATAAACGATGACAACAATGAAATCTTGAATGATTATAGGTGTATAGTTTTCCAGGTTGAAGTTCTTTTGAATCAACATCATGGATATTTTGTATCTTGCAACACAAAGCAATGCATTTGTAACCCCCCCATGCTATATATTTTAAGGAAACACAGTAAAACAGAAAAAGTAAGAAAAAATATTTAAATTAGCATAGTAACAACAGAAACCATTATAAATTATTAATTCCCAACACCAGTCCTCAGGAGCTAAATTATGGATATTTTGGCTGCTTTAATGTTGGAAAATGTATATTTCAGAACCCTGGGATGCTGAAAGGTGTCATGCAGAAGGTGAATCCATTCAAGTCGAGTGCTCAGGTAACAGTCGCACTGTTTATTTAAAAAAAAAAAAAAAAATCTGTATCAGAAAAATATGAAATTTGCCCAACTTTATTTATCATGCAGGTTTCTAAAGCTCCGTCCTCTGAGTCGCTGGAACAGGGACGAGTCTCGGATTCTACACAGGTGGGCAAAGGCTGCTGACGACGAAGAAAGTCACGTTACATCGCAGTCTTGATTTGTTTAATGTATTATTGTTTATACATTTTTTGAAAGTAAATTTTTGCTAATCCATATTTTAAGTTGAAATAGTCATGATTCAACTATAATATAACTGTGTCATTGTTGGTCCTTTCAGAACCCCGGCGTGCTGAAAGGGATGATGCAGAAAGTCAACCCCTTCAAGTCTTCCACACAGGTACATTTAAAGGACCATACTAGTAGTTTTGCCATACATAGGCGAAACTTGGGCGGCCCACCAAAGTAAATGAAGACCCACCCAGGTTTCACAGGATGACCCAGCCTTAAAAAAAAATACACATTTAATGATGTCGTCAAACCGCTGACTAAAATTGCTAAAATATGGAATAAATCTGTGATCTGACCGTCGTTTCAAAAGTAAAAGTATCCCAAAAAGATCCCATGATTAGGTTTTGTCACTGTTAATCCATTTTACAGCAAGATCCCCGTAGACTGGGGATTTTGCTATATATAAAATTATAATTGTTAAATCTAGTTGATAGATGTAGTTTGATGTAAATCAGGTAAGTTTATTTCTTTATTTTTTTATTGACACAGCAAGTGAGTGAACAGACAGTAATTACAAGGTGCTAAACAATAATTGCATGATACCAATTACACGTGTTGTAGTGGAAATAGTTAAATGATAGGTTGAGACGTGATGTTACACTAATTAAACAAAGAAGAAAAGACAGGAAAAAATGAGATTAAAAGAAAACAAAGGAAAGCAACATAACAATGACATAACCATTCAAGTGTTCATATAAGTGTTTTAATTTGGCTTGTTTTTTTGTTTTTTCAAACCATCCTGTGTCCATCAGGTGTCAAAGTCTGACCTGCAAACCGAACCTGTGGCTCCTCAAGGGGCTGGAAAAGAAGAAGCCAAACAGGTTGAACACACTTCTAGTTAAATTATCCACAGATGCTGAGTCATCATTTTGCTCACGACTTCATTTATCCAATGAATTAACACTTTTATTCCGCAGAACTCCGGAGTGTTTGCCGGCATGATGCAGAAAGTCAACCCGTTCAAGTCCTCGCAACCGCAGGTACCAATGCTGATGATGATGATTATGATGATGATAATGATGCAAAAATGGAAATTCAGAAAGAAAAAAACAAAATCCTAAGGGATTCACTTACTGTTACAGAACAAAAGGAGGCTTGACAATGATGTGTGTCTTTCATGAGTGATTTAATTAAAGATGGGGGGGCAGAGAGGGAGGGGGAGAGACACCTATTTGCTGATTAACTTAAGGGAAGTTTTATGAATGTCCTTCAATTGTCGTGGTGCTTATTTAACTTGACGCCGTGTAGTTATTGTGATTTTTTTTTTTTTAAAGAAAAAAGAATCCCGCCCATTGTTTGTTTTAATATGTATCAACATTTTACTTCACTTACAGAGGTATCACTTATTTTTTTAAAACACTTTTTATATGGCATTTAGAATAGAACCTTCACATTAATAGTGTTGCTGATGTTTTTGTGCCCTCGTTTTGTCTTTTCAGGACATGCAGCTGCCACACAGCAACCTCTCCTCCAGCACCAGAAGCTTAACGGACAACAATGTGCCGGAGAAGCAGGTACGTCTGTTGCGCTTTCAGATTTCAGGCTGGCCCAATGCTTGATACAGATTTGGATCTGATTTGTCATCTTTGTATTTATTGTAGAACCCAGGGATGCTCAAAGGGGTGATGCAGAAAGTAAACCCGTTCAAGTCTTCCCGACAGGTACAGTGGATAAAAATTCAACAGAGGCCCAATAAAAGCACAGCAAAGGATTATAAATAGATCCCTACATTTATTTATTTAAATTTAATTTAAACTTTATTTAACCAGGAAGTCCACTTGAGATACAAATAACAATAAAACTTACACGTACAATAAAAGCAAGACATTTAAAAGTACAAAAACGCATAAATAAAACTAAATTGAAAGAAATTCCACCACCATAAAGTAAGACAAGCAGGAGCAGGAGCTCAAAATCTCTTCCACTTAATTTGAATTCAGACAGTTGGATGAGAGAATTTATCACCTGACCTCAGCCAACGAGGAGCTCCAACTTCTTTTATTTTTAGATAACGACATAAATAAGTGGATGATGAAGAAGAGCTTCAGAAATAAAAATCTACAATGACTAAGCCTGCACATGAAATACAATGATGCGTAAAAGCTTTATTGATAAGTAGAGTTGAGGGTGGAGACAATGTGAGATAACATCCATATGNTGATGCGTAAAAGCTTTATTGATAAGTAGAGTTGAGGGTGGAGACAATGTGAGATAACATCCATATGAAGGCGGCCCCCATAATCAAGTGTTGTACTCACTTGATGTTTTGGTTGCTTATTTTTAAAATTGTTATTTTTTTTTATTTTTATGAAAATAAGAACATGAAAATCTNTTTTGGTTGCTTATTTTTAAAATTGTTATTTTTTTTTATTTTTATGAAAATAAGAACATGAAAATCTGTACATGCTCATGAATGAATCTGAAAATCTGCCGGTGGCGACGGTCGGTGTGTTCTGTTGTGCCGTAGATGCCAAATGAAGAATTCCAGACAGACTCTGCAGATCCCAGTGTGGCTTCCTCAATCAGGACGCAGGTACGGGTGATGATGATGATGGTGGATGGGATGAAGATGTTTACTTCAGTTTTTGATGTGTCAAATGTCTCATGTTAAAGGTCTTTTTTAACTTCAAAATTTTCTTTAATATATATATTTTTTTTAAACTGTCTTGCTGATTAGGACACGCCGTCCATTCACAGCAAATACTCCTCCAGCTCTGCCAGTTTGGACGACGACACCACAGAGAGACATGTAAGACTTTAAAGGATCATACCGGTGATAAATACAACCTGCATACACATTACATTACTGCCAACCATTTTCCAAAACATAAAACCATTTTTTATTTTTTGTATCATTTTGTCAGATCCCCTAATATTTTAAAATGAAACCTAATACGTATATTTTTTATAAGAGAGGCACGATGTTGATGAATGGTTTATGCTGCTGTCTTTCATAATGACATATAATTGTCTATTTAGAACATAAAATCTTCTGAATTACAACAAAATTGGGCGTATCAGCTGATCTATAATTGTGTAGCAAGGAAAATTTGAGTATGACTGTGATGTCTCTGCAGTTTACTAATGAACTCGTTTAACCTCTCCACAGACTATTTGGTACACGGACGCTGACACCAGCCGTAAGGTGAGAAACCAGCCAAAGGAGGCGCCAAAGAGAAAAGGGGTNGGACGCTGACACCAGCCGTAAGGTGAGAAACCAGCCAAAGGAGGCGCCAAAGAGAAAAGGGGTAAGAAGCACAGACAGATGGGCGTCGTTGAAATAGTTAAATGTGTAATGTGGTAGCGTCAGATGTATTAAGAAGACGTTTATGTAGGAGAACGCAGGATGATTGCTGCTTCATTTTTCTAGTATGACTAACTAATAGAGAAAATATTCTTGAACAAATACATTATGACAATACATGATATATATATAGATATATAGNTCTAGTATGACTAACTAATAGAGAAAATATTCTTGAACAAATACATTATGACAATACATGATATATCTATAGATCTATAGATATATCTATATATATCTATATATCTATAGATATATATATATTTGTCATTGTTACGATAAATGTAGCCACTGTTTTTATTTTGAAAGCCTGTNTATAGATATATATATATTTGTCATTGTTACGATAAATGTAGCCACTGTTTTTATTTTGAAAGCCTGTAAGGGAATAATGTATTTTTACTGTATTTGTCTTCCAGACTTTCATAATAAGGAGGATTTTGCCCCATGCCTTGTTTGGATCTGGATCAAAGGTTCTGCTCCCATAATGCAGTTAAATATGTTTCAAAAGTTATAAATACGGTAACCGTTTTTAAGTATGTATTGTGAATTTTTTGGTACTTCACTTCATTATTTTTTTCCTCTGCAGGACTCTGCTGCAGCATCATCCGACTCACAGCCTCTGCCACAGGTTTGTCTCTTAACGTACATAAATCATGAATTTGCATTGATGGTTTTACCTTCCTGAGTGAACCTGAGTAGCTTTTACTAGTCACATGACGGTCCAGATGAATTCTGTTTTGTACGTTTCCATCTTACTCACTTCGTATCCTGTTTGCGCGCAACTTTATTACGTGTAACACCTTTGTTAAACTCCCACGGCGGGCCCATAGAATGCTCCATGAGATGAAGCTGCCTTTGTACGTCATTAACAGGAAAACAAACAAACTTTGTTTACTGTATTAAACAGTAAGGTTCATATAATGCAGTTTGGTAAGATGTCAACAGCTGTGTTAAAGGATCATACCAGTGATTTTGCATGCTTAAGCCCAATAAATACTACCTGCATACACGTTACGTTACTGCCAACCATCTTCCAAAACACATGCCTCTGTTTTAATTTTTGTGTCATTTTGCCAAATGTCTTAATCTTTCAAAATCAAATGTTCAGTTCAGTTTTAGCAAAACGCTAAAATTTAGCGTTTCGCCTGCTAATGTGTACATCTAAACGTAGAAACCACGTTTGTTTTTAATTTGTTGGTAAAAGCCAAGAAATTGTCATGGCGTGATGGATTACTTATCTCAAGCACATTTCAAGTTTCTACAAGTTGATTCTAATAGCCTGCAAGGTAGGAAAAACAATTCTAAAATGTCCACTCCAGTTGTATGTTTTGGAAAATGGCTAGCATTAATGTAAACTGTATGTGAACTGTGCTTATTGGGCTTAAAAATACAAAATTACTGGTATGCTCCTTTAAGTGTCGTCTCACTGCGTTGCAGGAGGCTGTAGAAGTGCAGAGGCTTGAGATGGCTGACGTACCGATGCCCGGTGAGGGAACACACGTGGATCCTCTTGATGTACGCTTATCTTTGCTTTATTAACATACGTGTAATATATTTATCCTGCATACAGACTTAATGAATAATGAAATTTAATTTGCAGGATGAAGACGGCCTTTTGGTGTGGTGGAGAACTGTAGAAGGTAAGTCAGTGTTGCAAACAACCAATTGTGATTAAGTTGATTTGTTAATCATTTATAATTCATTAAGCTCTCTCTCTCTTTCTCTCTCTCTCTCTCTCTCTCTCTATATATATATATTTTTTTTTTTTCCTGTATGTTATAGNCTCTCTCTCTCTCTCTCTCTCTCTATATATATATATATAGTTTTTTTTTTTCCTGTATGTTATAGGCTGGGATGAGTGGAATGAGTCAAACCAGAATGATGAGGCTGAAGCGTAAGAAAATACATAAAGTTATTGAAGCCAGTGATTGTAGCTAAATATTTCCCTTGATATTGTGACATTTGATGCCTTGAAGGTACTTGCAGGCCAGAAAATTAGCAACACTCAACAATATAAGTGGTCAGTTAAACTTTAATTGTTACAGGTTATAAAAATTGTAATTAAAATACGTCCACCGTATTTGTTTGTTTCAGAGTGGTGGAGGACGCGGCGGATCGTGTCTTTATGGCAGCCCGTCTCTTTGTCCGCCTCTTCAACAAACGCGGCGCTTCACTCCAGCAACGTATCCTCGAGTTGCTCGCTATGGCCGATGCGGCTGACAGCTTCCATAAGAAGACCGTCACGGCTAGCGTTGGCGGTGGGATGTTCAGCGTTGCCGGGTCAGTCACCACCATCACCGGCCTCATCTTGGCGCCCTTTACTGCAGGAACTTCGCTCATCGTCACAGCGGTGGGCATTGGTGTCGCTACAGCGGGCGGGCTGGCTTCTGCCTCGGCCAACATCACAGACACGGTCCATTCAAAGACAGACCGCAAGAAGGTGGAGCAGATGATCCAAGGCTACCAGGAGGAGATAAAGGACATCAAGGAGTGCCTGGAGTTTATGCAGGTGAGAAGAGGTGGAAGAGTCCTGTATTTGATATTGAGCAAAGGTGTTTTCTATTAATTTACATGTTGTGGGTAGGTAAGGAAGGAAGGGAGGAAAGGGTCAGTAGGCAGTTATGAGGGAGGGAGGGAAAGAAGAAAGCAGAGGGAGGGAAGGAATGGAAGATAGGCATGTGGTAGTTATGAGGAGAGAGGGATGGTAAGGGAGGAAAGGAAGGTACATGGGTAGTTTGGCAGGCCTTTCCTTCCTTCCTTACCTACCATCCCTCCCTCCCTCCCTCCCCCTAATAACTCCCTGTTCACCCATGTCCTTTCCTTCCTTACCTACCAATCTACCATCCTTCCCATCCTGCCTACAATCTGGATGTTAAAGCACATCAAATAAATACATTTATGACTTGACCTGTCCAGCATTTACCTTCACACCCTCATGCCTTACTCACCTATTTAGGAAGGGATGGAGACGCTTGAGGAGTGGAACTTTGAGGCATACGCTGACAGCATCTCAAAGAAGCACCTCAACCAGAACATCAAACATGTCATGAAGGAAGGCGGCAGCGCCGGCAAGGCTCTAGTCATCAATGCTGAGAGCCTCATTAGCACCGTTCAAGTGCTCAGCGTCGCAGGCGGAGCCGCTAAGGCCGCACAGGTGATGAGCGTCACCACTGGAGTCATGTCGGGCCTCTTCCTGGATCTCGACGTATTCTTCCTGGCAAAGGACTCCATGGAGCTGAAAAAGGGCGCCAAGACAGACTTTGCTGCCAAGATCCGAGAAGTCTGCAAGGAGCTGCAGGACGGGCTGCTGGAGCTGAACCGCATCAAGGAGCAGCTGCAGAAAACGATGGACGGGATTGAGGTGGAGGTGGAACAAGAGGAAGAGGATGATGAGGATGCATTAAAATCTGACCTGAAGACACTTGCGCTGCTCGAAGACTGAAGACGTGACAGCAGTTAAGACAAACTAAAACCTCACTGCCTTAATCTGGCATCACGAAAAAGCCAAGTGAGCATCAACACGTAGAGGAAGAAATAAATAATATCTAAAAAGTTTTAAAAATTTGACTGTGATTCATGTACTGATGCTTGTCAAGAAGAAGCGATGAAGGCATGCTATTATTTATGTAGCACTACATTTTAAAATATTATTTGAAGGACTAATTTTAATGAGCTGTTAAATCAAAATTCTGTGTTTTTCTGGTTGTATTTTTGTATTTAATGAAGCTGCACTTTCTTAGCAATAAATAATGGATGTTTCCTTCTGATCCGTTTGTTTGTTTTGTGTCAAGTTAACTTTGTGGAAAACAGGAACAAAACACCCAACCGACCACTAGAGAGAGTAGAACATTTTCTTTTTTAAGCAGAGGACTTGGTTTTGTGTATGCGTATGCGGGTGTGTGAGGGGCAGATGTGATCACCTTGTGCACAGAGTGGTGCACAGATGCTTGCGTCAAAACAAAAACCGACAAAGACAAACCTGTCGGACTGCATTTGGAGCATTTCTGAACTCCTTACCTACTAATTAAATCCTGCAGTTCTGCTTTTTCATTTATGAAAATTTCAGGTGCGAGCTGAAAGCCAAGTGTCAGGTGATTTTTCAGAAAGGTTACTAATGGTCAAACAGTAACCCTTGGAGGGTTTTTTTTTTTTTTTATAGCTGAAATCATACGTTCACTCCAGTCAAATCAGCATGAAACCTCATTTCATAAATATGTATACTTTTACTTCAAAGTTTAAGCTATTTCAACTGCGTTTCCATCCAACTTATTTGCATATTTAATGCGCATTTCTAATTATTTGATTNGGGTTTTTTTTTTTTTAGCTGAAATCATACGTTTACTCCAGTCAAATCAGCATGAAACCTCATTTCATAAATATGTATACTTTTACTTCAAAGTTTGAGCTATTTCAACTGCGTTTCCATCCAACTTATTTGCATATTTAATGCGCATTTCTAATTATTTGATTAAAAGAAATGCGAATTGATGTGTGTTTCCATCAACTACATTATGCAAATTATCTGGGAGGGTGATTTCATTTTACATAAATGTCCACAGCAAAACACAGCATGGAGAGTTTAAATGAAATCCTTAGTGTAGAAGAATACTTATTGCAGCCCATAAGCAGTTACACACGTCTTTTTAAATGCAGCCAACAGACACCTGAGAGCGCATTACAGAGGACAAAGTGCTGCATACACTGCGCAGTGTTAATATTGGCAGAAACAAAACTCTGAAGGGCAGAGAAGCATGAGCTTGTTTCTAAGCTCATCTATACATGTTAAAGATATATAAAAGTTATACATGTTATTCTTGCCTTCAAGAATACATCCAAAATATAAGAATTTAGTGCCAAGAGATCTCATTAAAANATGTTATTCTTGCCTTCAAGAATACATCCAAAATATAAGAATTTAGTGCCAAGAGATCTCATTAAAACTGTTGACAGGCAGAAGCATCTGAGATATTTCCCCTCCTTGCTGCCAGTACGTCGTTTTTTCGTGTTTGCCTCTGTGGAGCTTTTTTCTCGAAACCCAAAACACCCCTGACCCCAGTTTTAATCCTGACCTTCATCCTCATCCACGATTGTATCAGCTGGAATTATTTTTCTGACACTCTGAAGCAACTCCATAGTGTGTTGATCACAATTTAATTAAATCAATCAAAACTTTCATCAACACAGACAAATGTACGTGTACACACACCCATTTGTAATGGAATTCAAAATGGGTGCGGGCATTTACTTTAATCGTAAGGCAACAGGCTGAACCGGAAAACAGGAGACTGGCAGGCACGAGAGTGAACTACATGAATGTGGGAGTGCCAGTAACAACAACATAACTGTCATTCATTTGTGTCACCCAGCTTGAATTTCTGAGCTGCTGGGTGGCAGAAGAGCTTTAGAGGTGACGGAGCGAACCCTGTTTTCCTGTTTTAAATATCCCTCTGGAAGAGAAAAGGATGCCTTCAAAACTCCAATAACCACAAAACAGTTGTTTTCAAATCAAACACATTTTTTAAGTTATATGTACTTGGGCAGTCTCACTGAGATCAAGATCTCTTAACTTTAAAGGAGCACACCAGAAAGTTTGCATGTTTGAGCCCATTAATACAACCCACAAGCACGTTACATTACTGCCAACCATTTTCCAAAACATGCTACAAGAGCCATGCATTTTAGATTTGTTTTTCCTTCCTTCCAGGCAGCCATTGCTTTCAGTTCATCCCAGCACGCTATTAAAATCGACTTGTAGAGACCTGGAAGTTATTTCATTTAACCTGTCCAACATGGAGCTGTGCAGAAGTATATAGTCTAGAGTATAGTCCCCAAGACACTTTTACCAAGAAATTAAAATGACCATGCCTTCTGCAGTGTTAGCAGGCGAAACACTAAATTTTAAGGTGTGTGTGTGTGTCACCTGAATGTTTGATTTTGAAAGATTAGGGATTTGGCAAAATAACGGGCAAACTAAAACACGGTTTTATATTTTTTAAAATGGTTGTCAGGAACGTAACACCTATGCAGATAGTATTTATCAGGCTTAAAGCTGCAAAACCAACAGTGTGGTAGTGTAGACAACATGTANTATGCAGATAGTATTTATCAGGCTTAAAGCTGCAAAACCAACAGTGTGGTAGTGTAGACAACATGTAGTGTCCACAGTCCTTTGAGGTCTGTGGACACTACGTGGATTTGTCTGGTTGAATCACACTCGGGGATGTTTTAATTCTTGGTACAATTTGTTTGGGCAGGTCTGAACAGAGACCAACACAACCAAACCCTTCAGGAAATGANTTCTTGGTACAATTTGTTTGGGCAGGTCTGAACAGAGACCAACACAACCAAACCCTTCAGGAAATGGTCTCGTTTCTATCACCAACAAACTGAAATGGTTCATTTGTAGTGCGAACGCGATCCAAACTAGTTCTGAATCAACTGCAAGACAATCTGAACTAGATTCTAGACAATCTAGACTGCTAAACAGATGGAAAGCAAACGAAACGATGCTGTGAAAAGATCCAACGCATCTTTGGATCAACACGTTTGAAGGTTAGCATTTTGTTTGGGCTCAATATGTGCTCAACTCTCCTGATCACCCAGTTGAAGACAGCACATTTTCCTCACATAATGTAAAGCAACATGCAGTTTTTTAGACTTTGTTATCGTGTGTGTTCAAATTCAGCATTGCTGGCATACTTTTGCTTGGTATATGGCCTAAATTATAACTACAACTTGGAAAACATATGCCAATTGTGTCACTGTTCTATGTTTTCCATCCACAGACATTTATGACCGATGAGCAGAGTGTGTTCTGTAGGTTTGAAAATGACCTTACAGACACCCGAGACCAATGAAAGCCTTTGCAGTCTTGAATAAAGCCAGACAACCAGCATACAATAAACAACATTAGACAACCAAACATTCAAGTGAAACAATTACTGAAAACATTCATTATAAGATAGAAATCTGCAAGAAGAATAAAATAATCTAGCTCAAGAGCTGCCTGCTCTTCATACCATTTGAAAATGGCTTAGTACCAGGACTCGTTCCTGCCAAGATTCATATGTACATACGGAAGGCTAAGTAAACATTTAATCTTCTTCATAGCTGATAAATTTATCTGATAGATGTGAGGTAGTTTGGAAGTGTTTGATTGTAAATCTTTATAAATAAACATCATGATACTGTACTGTGTGTCCGTCCTTAATGAGGAGATCTAACTCTACAGCAGCATCTAACTCTACTGCCTTCCTTGTTTGCAGTACAGCAAACAAGGAAGGCAATACTACAATTTTCATAAAGCATAAAGCACTGTGACAGACTTTTTACAGCCTGTGAAGATAACAGCTGATTAAACAATATTTGTATGACTTTGTAAGGATATAAGGATATGTATCTTTTCAATGACCATCCACTTTTAAGATACATTCCTTAGAATTTTTATGAATCAAACAGTAATATGGGTTCTATCTAAAGTTTTAATGACGGGACAGCCAAAGACACAGGGATGTGTAGAAAATGTGAGGAACTGCTGAAGGCAACAGAAAGGCTGACTTCCCCAAATTTGACCTTTTAACATCGACCGATTGGAGACACTCCCATTTGCATGCCAGCCACACTTAAAGATGCCATTGCTGCCTTCCATGTTTACAGCTCTACTGTTTGCAGAGTAGATTTTGGAGTATGACTGGGCATTATTCAAATAATTTCAATACTGGTATGCATGGCTCCTTAACCGTACTCAGGTATTTTCATTGCTAAAATTTAAAGTCATGTAGTTCTTAAAAATCTTTTTTTCTTTTCTTTTTTACATTTTGTTCCAATTTAACCAGTTAACCAGATCAATGGTCATGCTGTATGAATTTTATGAAACGCACTGCATGCCACCAGGCTATCGCACAGTATTTGTACCCTGTTGCATTTGTGCTTATGTTGTGTGTGTTGATGCATTTATGCTGATTCGTTGCATGAGTGTGAATTACATCAACTCACAAGACCAGTTTTATGTGTGGAGGCATTCATGCCAACCAAACTGGTTTCATGGAGCGTGGCCCGAAACATCCACAGTTTCTGTCTGAGAAACGAAAAGGACAACAGATACAACCAGAACTAATCAGTAGTTGAAATACCAACTTTCAGCAGCATAAAACTTAAATATTGTTTATTAGATTAGTGTGGTGTAGTTTATCTTTATGGCAGTGTTTTTAGTATAACCCTCTACATGTGTCTACCTTTTCTCAAATGTAAGTTCTGTGTAAGATGACCCCGAACAAATGTAAATGGAAAATAATTCTTCATGTTACGTGAAAAAGAAACAGGCATGATTCTTGCTCAATATTTGGCATCAGCCAGACGAGACTGGCTAACGCATGATGTATAATACACAATTATGTTTAGGGCAACATGGCGAGTGAGAAACATGGCGAGCAAGCAACAGCGTCTCTCACAGTGACATGTAGCTGTCTGCTTTTCTAGTCTTCAATACAGTTGGAGAGTTGCTCTTTAAATTCTGCATCAGACTATTTTTCAGCCATTTTATCATTCGTGAAAAAGCTGTGTGATCTAGAAATTTAAAGCATTACTTCCTCGTCCCACATGACTGGTCCACAACCTTTATATTCACAAATTTGTGCCGTGAAGGAAGTGTTAAGGAAATGTTATGAGGGCTACCTAATAAAACTGCCAGTGCTATTTTTACGGAAAAGTGACTCAGGTCCTTTTCAGCCACGAGGCTGACGTTTTAATTGGTGCATGTCTGAAAGGAACTTAAGAAATTCAAAGATCTGAGGTGTTGTTTTCTCGCACAGCAATGGAGATAAAGAATGTTTTGTTTTTGAAAATTTCAAATGCATGGAGGCATTGGAATAACAGGGTTGTCCTACCCATCTATCATTAGTTACCAGAATGTTACAAAATCTAATTTTCTTTGCCTGAAACCAAAGTTTTAAAGGTTGTCAAAAGAAATTACAGTCAGGATCAATTAAATAATTTGGGACATTTTTCCATATATTACAGAGGTATGTTTTTTTTAAATCTAGACACTCAGCTTGTCTATTTGATCTTTCTGGGGAAAATCCTATGACGTGCAAAAAAACAAAAAAAAAAAAACAAAAAAAAAAACAGTGACTTGTTTTCCTGGTCTGACATCTCTCAATTACACTGCAAAAACTCCACGGCAACGAGTGCTTGGTACCAAAAATGTTTCCACAAAACAAATGCCAAAAAAAAAAATTTGAATCTCCTTGGTTACCACTTTAAACAAAATGACCTCTAAGTCATCACTGAATAATGACACGTGATAATGTATCCTATGTCACTGAACAATACAAACCTCCAGATTGTATGTGGATACATGCACTCACAGTTGCATTTTTGGGCAACATATTACTCCCCTAAGAACTAAGGTACTTGAAGGCAATGGAGTATATCAGACATAATAGCATTTTTACATTTTTACCTGGTTCTACAGTTGTTCCTCGTGATGCTTTTTTTTTTTATTTCTTGGTTTGGAATTAAACTATCTGATACTTTGATTTCAGAACCTTCATTTCAATACATGTACAGTTGCACAATGTATGAAAATAAAGATTCATTCATGTACATGGCTTAGAATTGACCTTTTCCTGAACAAGACCAACAAAACAAAACTAAATTTAATATGAACATGGAGTTTTACATCTAAGACATTGGGAGATTTTCATGCTCCTCTCTTATAGTATAAATTTCCTAAGGTCACACACACACACACATTCACCTACGCACTATATACAGTATTATCTGTCTGCTGCTAGATTAAATTGCATATATATAAAAAAATGGTTGTGCCAATCTTGGCATATACCACAATTATATATGCAGATAGAAAAAAAAAAAAAAAAAAAAAAAAAAAGTATAAATTTCCTTGCTGGAACTAGTCTTGAGATGTCTAAAAGTTGCTGTACGATCAATTGTTTTTACCCAACAACAGCAATGTTTCTCAACTTTATGTTATGTTGAATTTAAAGTTTTGCAAAGTAACTATGTCATCAGATAAATGTAGTGGACTAAAAAGATTATTTCCCTCTGAAATGGAGTTGAGTTTGATTTTAAAGAGGCCTAAATCCAGAGCTAGAGTAAATATACTTTCCACTTCTGATTAGCTTTGATGAAAGTGTTTGTCCACAGCAACATTCTGAAATTAACTCAACACCACAAGCAGCCAGTAAGAGTAAAACAGAAGAGAATCAAGGAAAACAAAATCCAGGCAGATACAATGACTTCCTCATAACTAAACCACGTTGATTTTTGTAGAGAAAAGGAAGTTCTAAGGAAGGACATTAAGGACGTTCTTTTGCTTTGAGTTGTGAGGAAGTCGTTGTAGTACCCCGGATGTTATCTTCCTTGATTCTCCTCTGATTCCACAGAAAGTGTGACAGCACAGACCTTTCTCATTAATTATTATCCGTTCTTTAATAGACTGACAGCTCAGAGCTGTCTGGGCTTGTCTGCTCAATAAGGCAGGGAGGACCAAAAGTTCACAGCAAACCTTAGGAGACAACCACAAGGTAAACACAAGACTGGCTTTACTGTGGACAAACCTGTTCCCGCCATTGTCTTCTGTCGCATATGATTGGTTTCAAATTGCAACTAGTTTATATCTCTCACACATGCACATACGCATGCACATACACACACACACACACATTGACATTGCTCTGTCCTCTCCTTTCCGTATGCTGTGATGTCTCATGGCAAGGAGAAATCTTCAGGTGGAAGTTTGGAAGGGGAGTTTGCTCATGGGTTGTAAATGAAAAGTAACGGGTGAGAGCTTAACATGCATTAATACTGACCACAGAACACACACACACACACACACACACACACTTGGATCCTTAAGTTTTCATACCTTAATGAATCCTTCTGCTAAAGCAAAAAAGATCATTTTATTTTAAAAATTTATGTTGTATGACAAGTGGAACACATTGAACAATTTACCAACTCTCTTCTGCTGTGACACCCTTTGATTTGAAGGTAAATCAGACACTTTTGCTTAAAAATTCAACAAAGTAGGATGTGGAATTCTACCTCCATCTCTGTTACTTCCACCCACAGGAGTCTGAGGTCATTTGTCTGATTTTTTTCTCAGCACTGACATTGTCAGTGTTTAATTTGTTTAATTTAATTTGTATCTTATTTTTATTTAATAATGCACAGTTTAATAAAGTTTAGTTGTAAAAAACAAAAAAACAGGTTCTGGATATTATACAGACCCATGTTTTATGTGTTTGCCGTTTTGAGTTGGCATATTAGGGAAATTTTATGTCAAACAAATGTTAAAAAAAAAAAAACAACTCAAAAATGTAATTATACCTATACAAATAAATAAAAATTAGGNTTAAAAAAAAAAAAACAACTCAAAAATGTAATTATACCTATACAAATAAATAAAAATTAGGCTGCAGGCCCCAGCAACCCTGTAAATCTAAGTGGGTCTACAGAGTGGATTGATATATTTATAAATGTAATGATAAATCATGACAAACATTCTACTTAAAATTAAAATATTTTATATTTTGTGTATTTTTTTCATGATAACTCCTTTCATTAATACTAATTTCACATTCACATTTGACGTCCCCCTAAAAAAAAAAAAAACNAAAAAAAAAAAAAACTAACATTTTTTCAAAAACTAATTCTGATTCAAAAGTCTAGCGATAAACAGCACTTGTGTGGTGTTGCTTGGTTTTCCCTGCACTTCTTTTCTATGTGTTACAAATGATAATCAAACACAGTAATCAGCAGCAATATTTGTGATTTCACACACACACACACACATATATATATAGTCTACATATATACATATGCAGACGATAAATATAGATTTCATTGTTTTTTCACTCAATGAAAAGTGAGAGGCTATGAGGAAATCTTTGGAAATTTAACGCTTACAGCAGAGCTAGTTAAGATGTTCATGGTGACTCAGCTCAACTCACTTCTCAATGGCTGTTGTACTGAGCAGCATAATGGTTTCCATTACACACAACCATGAGCCCCTGTAGTGACCCCGCCCCTCCCCCACCCTCCAGAGACATCACGTATGATGTCAGAGAGGCTTATGGGAACAGAGACAAAAAGAGACGCACCTGTTATTCAGGTTTTTTTTGTTTTTTTTTGGAAATTCTGGTTCAGCCCTGGTATCTTTGCTCTTCCCTCCCCCTGGTTTATATAGTGCNTTTTTTTTGGAAATTCTGGTTCAGCCCTGGTATCTTTGCTCTTCCCTCCCCCTGGTTTATATAGTGCGACGAGTCGTGAAAGGTGTTACATCTGTACCTGGGAGCCAATTAAGAGCATCTGAGACGTGAGTCCACTGAACTACACAAGATCTTTGTTTCCAAGGAGTTGAGGCTCTTTCCTTCTTTATCAAATTTCTGCCATTAAATTTAAGAAAAGAAGATCTACAGGTAAGACAATCAGCAAAGAAAAAATGTTGTGATAATCTGATATATTACAGTATTTCATGCCATAACTGTTTAACTAACCGTGCATCTGCTGATTTTATCTAGTTAAGCAATATATTAATTGACATTTTTACATCTACTAAATGTTCTATATGTAATGGACAGAATGGAAAGTTTGGTTCAGCTCCATTTATGTTTGTATAATTTTTTCCTCTTTAAAATTATTTTACTTCTGTTCAGTTTCTAACAATCATGTGGTTTTGATTGAAAAAAATAACTCCTAAAGGTCATCATTTTCTAAAGTCTATATTGTGTATACCTGCTGTAAGTGGTTAAAAAATACTTGATGAAATATGTGATGTAAAAAAAAACAAAACTTTATCAGATTCATAAAATGTGCACTAAGCTATTTTACATTGGTTTTCTGTATAAAGAGCACATTGAAGATCTTAAGATTCTTTATGTTGATTAACAAATCTATTTACAACAAAATAAATTATTTCAATCAAATCTTCATCATACAGCTTTATTTAAATGAAGACTTGGGCAGTAAAATGGTTTAATAAACCTCTGAGCACATGATTCCACTGTAAAGGTTGCTGTTAGTCCACTCACTCTGTCACATCTAGTGGCAGCAAGAAGAAACTACATCAGCAAACATATATCCTCATCTATGGAAAGTCAAACGCTCCAAAATTAAATATATAAAAACGATATTAAGAAATAAATAACTCTATGCAAAAGTACCAATAAATTATGAAATAATTCTGTAAATCATTATTATCATGAAATATTATTTCATAACACTTTTATTTCATAATGCCCCGTTTTTAAATCTTTTTTTATTTTGTAACACCATTTTTATTTCATAACAACTTTTATTTCATACTTATCTGCCTATATGCCTCACATTTATATTTTTGTTGTTTATTTAATTTCTTTATATACTGACAAACAACTTACGAAGGCAGAATGACAACACTTGATTTAATTCCAACTCTTTACAAACTTTAAATAATTGAGTCCAAAGTTCTCGACTTCTTTTGAATTCTACACCCAAGTTTACTTGGGTGGAGAATTTTTTATTTTTTTTTTTTTTAAACTACACCAAGCGCAGAGCAAACAATAAGTAGGTTAGTGTAGTATTCAAGGGGCTCAGGATTTTGGAGCATCTCCATAGCCCTGCCTGTTAAAAAAAGATTAGAATCTCAGTAATATAAGAGTGACAGCAGCACTTACAAACCCTGCTAATCAACTTACTGTTATATAAAAGGAGACTAGTGGAATTGCGAGGTGAGGGTTATTAATCTAAGGATGTGGACATGGAAAGGAACTTAGAATGATAATAATAATAATAATAATAATAAAAATAATAATAATAATAATAATAATAATGATGGCGCAACTGCATTTTCTTTGGAATCTGTAGCATTATTATTTTTTCTGTTTGTTTGCTGCTATTGTTTTCTTTTTGTGAAGTTATGAGCTCAAATATCTTCTGTCCATGTTCAATACATGAG
>VXCM01006937.1:0-27051 GCA_014773175.1 Lucifuga dentata
CACTAAGGGAGAAGCACCTGTAATTTCATTATATGTTACGTATAATGACAATAAAGCTATTCTATGCTATTCTATTCTATTAAACCTGGAGAGATTCAATCATCAATCATCAATCAATCAATCAAGCAAGCAAGCAATCAATTGGAATTTCTTTATATGGCAGCTTTGGATCAGGATTTGAATCTGGATCCGAACCAGCTCCAACACTGAATTCAGACCCACAAACTCTCATTTGTAAAAAAGTTAAACATTTATAACTTCGACCCCTCGCTGCCCGCCATCCCATACTTCCTAGAGAGATTTCCTGAAGAGCAGCAGATATGTCCAAAGTCCTCCAGCGGGATTTCATCCTGAGACAGAAATATCTGCAGAGGTCAGAGGACAGAAAAAGCTGCTTTGATGTCTGGATGCTTTTCTCTGCTTCCTCTTTTTAGGAAAATCCTGTAAAACCTTTTTCTTTTTGTGTGATTATTAGTGAGTTGGAACAGATCCAGGAAGTTCAGCCCGTTTCCCTGTTTTTATCTTTAAATCCGTACAGAAATAATCTTAATATTTCTGATGACAAAGTGAAACTCTCCAATCACAAAGTGGTTTTCCAAGAAGGTTTTCCATGATTTCAGTTTGCAGGATCTGAGGAAATATGGCTTTTCCTCCTCCAGCTTCATCCTCATGAATTTAACGTGAACGCTGAGTCGGCAGATTTTTCCTCCGCTGTCACATGACCCGTTTAGATTTGGCAGAATTCTCCTCAGAGAAGTTCGTTTTGGAATCAGCAGGAATGCTGCTAAAAACACAAAACCGGAGCGTCATGGAAAATAAAAAAAGGCTCAGTGGAGGAAAACTTTCACAAACAATAAAACTATTTACACACAAACAAAAGACCTGATTTTTCCTAAAATGGTTTTCAAAACAGCAAATTCCAGCTTCCTCTAACAGCAACGTTCCACAATCATGCATGACTTGATTGATTGACGTGATCTGTCTGATTCTTTATTCCAGATCCTGATACTCATTTCTAGAAACTTCCTGAAAACAAGCTGATTTTTTTTTTTTTTTTTTTTTAGGACTTTATGGATTTCATAAGATGGATATTTTTGCATATTTTCAGATCATCCATAAACTTCGCTCACAAACCTTTCGGTGACATTTCCAGGAAAAGCTGTCAGACGTTGTCCGAGCGAGTGTGAAGAGCGTCCTGTGGACAGATACGTGTCAGAAGGGTGTGTGTGTGTGTGTGTGTGTGTGTGTGTGTGTGCGTGTGTGTTGCTGGACAGCTGGGGTCTCCAGATGGAGGTCTTCAGGGATGTCGGCCATGTTGCGTTCAATTGCCTTTTTCTCCCTGACTGAGTTGTGGAAAGAGAAACGGTGGTTCAAGAGGAGCCTGAAGGAGAAGAAAGAAAAAAAGGGAACAACAGAATTAATTTTTGTAATATCACTAATATTTTCTTTCTTTTTCTTTCTTTCTTTCTTTCTTTCTTTTTACATTTTTCCCTCTGTCCTTAAGTATTTTTTATTCTGAAGTCTGGAAACAATTGTTTTTCTTTCACACACATTTTTGATCAAAATTTTTCATCTGTCCATAAAACTCAACACTTCCTGCTGATTTTTCACAATAAAAACCTTCAAGCCATTGATAGAACAAAAACTACTTCATGGACTTTATTAAAAATGTATTCTTACACACATTACAGCCTGTATTTATGATTATATTTATTATTGCTGTCTGACATAAAATCTGTGGAATGACTGTAACACGTGATATTTAATCTGTTTGTAACAGATGTTTGAGTCCTTTTCTTCTATATCGGAGAAAAAGTAAAGCATAATGAGGCCGATCATCCTTCTCATGTCTCAGAAAAACGACATCTTATACGAAAAATCTCACATCACCTGAGCGAACATCCACAGCCAGCTGCCCCTTCCTTCTCCCAGAATGCCTTGCAGCCCTTGCCCTCACCCACATGTTCTCATGTGGAAGACACGCTTCCTTTTAGCATGACCCAACACACAGGCAGCATTTATCATTTCATTTGTCTATTTAAAGGCTGACGCTACTTCAGCATTTTTATTATTATCATCAACAAATCCCAATAAATGGAAAACAGTGGAAGAAGTCCTCGAGTATTTAATGAAACAGTGACATCAAAAAGTACTCTGTGAAGAATGATCCCTGTCAGTCTCATTCGTAACACATTAAAGGAGCATGCCACTGATTTTGCATATTTGAGACCAATAAATACAACCCACATACATGTTACGCTGCTGATAATCATTTTCCAAAATTTACAACTGGAGCAGTAAATATTAGAATTCCTCACTAAATTTTCATGGTGGGATTGGGTCCAGCAGGATGGATGGATGGATGAAAGTTGGAATAACTGTGAACAACTTTGGTCTTGTTTGGTTTGAAAAAAAAAAAAAAAAAATGAAGCTTTATTTTAAAGGAAAGAATCAGGCCCCTATCCTCACGTGTCAGGCTCAGAACTTTTCAGTCAACCCGTGATGCAGTGATCTGCTTTATCGAAACACGCACAATGAAAATAAACAGTATTTTCACACTGGCTTCAGTAACAATAATGATTTACAGGCATTAATTAGGTTTGGTTGTGTTTCCATGGTGACAGCACTGTACACTTTATCACCTTATCTCATAATCCATCATTTGGTCCTAAAACGTGTCATTTTGTGACAGACAGGAGAGAGATAAGCCACCTCCGCTGTGAGATGATCTCCTGACATTTACATTTAAATGTCTGATGTGGAAACATCTAAAAACAGCTTAGAAATTATTAAAATAAACAAATTATTGTTAGTTTATTATTTAAATGGATTCGAGATCTGAATCTTTATTATAATTTTTTTTTCGATCAGTGCAGCACTGAGTCGACATGTAATAATTATTCAGTGTTTAAATATCTGACAGGAGATAAGAGCTTCCTCTGACTTGCCTGACGGTTTTCGGCTGGAAATGTCGAAGGCTGCGCTTTGTAACCATGACAACATCATCATCATCATCATCATCATCATCATCGTCATCGTCGTCAACGGGGAAAAGCAAGACGGCAAATGGCAACGCAGACGAGCTGTGACAAGTTCAGCACAGAGAAAATGTCACTTCGACACAAACGTGATCTGTTACCACCTAGCAACACGACTTCCTGTTTCTGCCAAAAAAAAGAGGAAAGAAATAAGGAAACAAGGAAGGACAGAAGGAAGAAAGTCCTAAGAAACCACCCTAAAACACCTTAACAACCATCTCTAATACATTTCACTGTATTCATTCCAACACCTCCACCATAGCAACCACCTAGCAAACACCCAGGATTACTGTACTGTAGCAAACAGCCTAAACATCCCAACAACCAATCAAAAAACCACAGCAACCAACCTGCAGCCACTCATAATCACCATGACAACCTAACACCAACCAACATCTACCAACCACCCAAGAACATGACATGACAGTTTAATTCTAAAGGCAAGAAAGAAGAGTTAAAGGTTTATTATTTGATCGTTAGAGTTTAATCTGAAACTATTTATACTCACATTTAGGCTTTTCATTCAAAATTCACATGGTTTTTATTCATTCTGTAATTGCTTTTAATTTTTTATGTTTATTTCAAATGTATTTTATCTGATTATATCCAAATAATTTTTATATTGTACTTGAACTTTAGGCTATGGTATATTGTCTTCATTTTTATGTTTTTTTAATCATTTTTATTACTTTTGGATTGAGCACTTCGTATATTTCTCACTGTTACATTTATATTTAATGTTTTTTATATTTTATTCTGTGCTTTAATATTTTTATTGTTTTACATTGCGTTTTCTTATTAAATATGAAATTTAACGAAAGTTTTACAAATTAAATACATAATTTGTCTTCCGTGTATTTGTTTTGTAAACAAACATCAATAAAGTTGTTTGAAAAAAGCTCGAAACTACAGGAAAATACCCGTAGCTAGCTTAAAGCGTAAAAATTAGCATGCTACAATAACGTCGAACTAAACACTTTTTCGACGTAAAATAAACAGAAATTTAAAGAGGAAAATGAAAGTTACTGCATTGTTTATCCGCATAACCGTTTTTTTAAATAGTTTAAAGCTTTTTTCCATTTTTCAAACTCACCTTTGTTGCGTCAGCCAAAAAAAAAAGGCATTCACACAGGAAGTACGTCACCGGAAATTCAACATTGACAGAGAAAAATATATATAAAATAAAGATAATGAATAATAAATAATATGGAATAAATGTAACTATCAGACTAAAGTAGATGAATTATAATTTTATATTATAAAATATATTTTCACTGCAAAGCAAAAGTTTTGACTGAAAATAAATATGATCCAAATGTTGGTTTGGTATTATAATGCTTATACATAAATAACGTGCACGTATAAATTATATGTTTACACGTGTATGTGTGTCAAAGGAATTAAAGTAGGAACTAAGGAATAAAGAAGGAAAAGGGGATAAAAGGAATGAATAACTGACAGAAAGACAAACATGAATAAATAAGATTCTGTTTCAGGGCTATTCATTTTTATTTCTTAGAATTAACCTATTCAGAAAATAAACGCTGTGTGGCCTTGAACCCTGCAGCTGCCTGGTTTGGGTTAGTTAATAATTAGCTTAATTAGGTTGGTTAATAGTAGTCGTAGTTGACGTCGGCCCCGTGTCTGTAGGAGGAGGCGTGATGGGGGCCCACGGCTGCGTTCTCATCATAATGATGCTGCCGTCCTTGATCGGAGGAACGCCACTGGTCCATCCAGTATGACAGGTCAGTCTCCAGCCTCTGAAGAGACACACAAGACAGGAAGTGACGTCACTGCATCACACTTATTAATATTTAGGGCACATTTTTTTCTGGCTTTAATTTGAAAAAAGAACCAAAAAACTAAAAACAAGCAAAAATCAGCAAGACTTTCTCTTTCCGGAAGCTGCCAGCGAGTCGTTCTCAGCACCAGAAGGCTTCATTACGACACACGAGAGCAAAAAGTGACTCTGAGTGGAGACAACTACATTTGAAGAAATTTCATGGATTTGAAAACTTCTATAATCAAAACTAGAAACTCCAAAAGCTTCAGCTCAGTTTGCTCTGGAAGAACAGCGCCCTCTGCCTGTCACGTACTATAAAGTGATCAAGTAGCTAAAATCACAACGACGCAAATGTTTAAAAATCGTTTTAAAAAATTCAAAAACTGATCTCAGAGCCGGTTTTTGATTGGTCGCTGTCAGAAGTTTAAGCTAAAGCGAAAGTTTGCTGCCGGGAGCTGATGGAGGCAGCTGAGCTCCAGGACTCAGGTGTCGCCATGGCAGCCATTAGACCAATCACACAGGCCAACCTGTTGATGCTGTCAACCCCTGCTGACTGCACACACACACACACACAGTTTTAGCATGTCTGAACAGAGACTTGAGACGTGCTGCAGTCAGAGCGTCTGATGACTCTGAACTGTCACCAACTTTTCTTTAAGTCCTCCTAAATGAAAAGCTCGCCGTTTCGTCGTAGCCCATTTGCCTGAACTGTGCGATCCACTGCTGCACGTCAGGCTTGCTCCGGTCCCAGATGTTCCTCTGAGGCCTCCATAGTTGGGTCAGGAACTCGTTAGCCCGGCTTGGAGTCTGAGCCACCACATCGGGCCCCAGACGTCCCCTAACTGAGAGAAAGACTGGATTATTGTTTAGGATCCACGCTGGAACACTGGGTTTGATGCAGAGAACGTTCCATCTTCTACTGACTGATATTTGGGTTTTTTTTTTCTTTCTGATGATGTTAAAGTGTGAGCTCAGTTGGTTATATGGCAATATTTTACTGCTAAATTTCTGTTATTGTGAATTTTTATTGTTAAAAAACCAAATAAATAAAGTTGGGGAAGGAGGAGGAAAGAAAAAGGAATCCAAGCTGAAGTTCCAAATTTGAAATAATAAAGTAACAGTACCTCATAATCATACTTGAATAAATGTACTAAATTACTTTTGTCATAAAGTATGTCAGCAGAGATGAGTGTTGATCAGAATCAAACTGTGAACGTTTCCTGCTGCAGGCGCCATCAGCTGTTATCTATAAATACAGATCTGCTCTGGTTATTAACCAAAACAGATTTAGCTGATGTCACTCATCAGTCATGTGTGTGTGTGTGTGTGTGTTGGAGGGGTCCACAGTGTGAAAAGGTTGGGGGCTGAGTTGGTGAGAAGGTGTGAACGTTCCTGCAGGCGAGTCCGACACAGAAAAGTACAAATAAAAGTCGTGGTTCTGCCTTTGACGTGACTTTAAGAACTTCGTCTCATTTTTACGCTTTTTCCTTTTTTCTTCGCAGGTCTCTTACCGTCCCGTTTGAGTTGCAGCTTTTGCAGTTTTCCTGCTGGCGAGGCGTCTGTGAAATGAAGAAAACAGGAAAAAAATGATTGAATTGTCATAAAATGATGACGACCTGATGACTTAAGAGAAAAATAACACAAAGCAACTGCAGAAGCTAAATACATAACTCTAATATCTATAAAAACATTCATCATCTTCTCCAAAGCTGGTCTGTAAAATACCTGGATGAGCTTCCTTTCTTGTGATTGGTTGCCAAATAAATGTGGGCGTGGTCTATTCCACACAATTCTTGAACATAATGTGAAATTACAACCAAATTTAGAGACGCAGACATGAAACACCAAATCCATCTAAAACGATAAAAAGATGATGAGATGATTTCTGTAGCAGAAACTCATCCAGCAGGAGAAGCCTTCCCTCCAGCCTCTCTCTCTCTCTCTCTCTCTCTCTCANGAAACTCATCCAGCAGGAGAAGCCTTCCCTCCAGCCTCTCTCTCTCTCTCTCTCTCTCTCTCATCCTCCTTTTCTTTTCCTCCTTCATGTCTTTGAAAGTCACATGTGAAAAGTCAGATAAACCTGAATGGGAACATGAATGTGACATAACCACACGTCTCTGCAGCTTCTGTGTCTGAACAAAGTGCTGCAGACCTTAAGAGGTTAAAGGTCAACTTGTGCGCAGAAACAGAAAAAAAACTTGATTTTGTTTTTGATCATCATAATAATAATAATAATAATAATAATAAATTTCACTTTCCATCTTCCAGACAGAATGACTGAAAGAAACAGATGACATGAAGAAATCAGAGGCCTGTGCTTTAGCGTTAGCTTAGCATTAGCTTGGTGGTGAATGGTTAGTTCTGAGTTTTCTGTTTGTTTTGATGTTTACCTGAACAGCAGCAGTCTGTTCAGCTCCATGGCAGCTCCAGACTGATCCAGATCCTGATCCTGATGCTGGTCCTGACCTCAGGCCTCACATTCCTCACAGGAAAAACCTGCTGATGCTGGTCCAGGAATGCTGCAGCGTGGAGAGACACACACACACACACACACACACACACACACACACACACACACACACACACACACCTTTCAGTAAGGCTTTGCTCCCTAAAGAAGTGGCTCCTGGAAGTTTAGCTCTGAAGCCACGCTGATGACTGACATGTATATGGTACTATATATATATATTTATACATCTAATGACTTAATTAGTGTTTCTCTCCTTAATTTAATTAATGAATTGAATGTAAATAGACTTTAGTCTTTCTCTTTTGTTTCCAGGTAAAATCAGGATAATGTAGAAATCTGTCAACATATACAAATATCACATATTTATATATCTACTTATATGTATATTCATCATATAAACAGTCATATATTCATTATTAATTCATATATTCACAACTCTGGAAAGTTTTTTCAAAATTTAGGAAAACCTAAAGGGAATCTGTCCTACACTGCCACCTAGTGGATAATATGAGCTACAGGAATGAATTATGAAGCTTTTTTTTTTAATAGTTAAACTGCAGCTCACTTCCTGTTTAAAAGTAAAAAAAAAAAAAANTAAAAAAAAAAAAAAGAGACACCTTACAGAATAAACACTGTAGGCTGTTTTTTTCTTTTTCTTTTTTATTAATTTTCTTTTTTTTTTCAACAGGAGCTGAAAAGCACCAAGAATGAAACACTGATGGTGTGTGTGTGTGTGTGTGTGTGTGTCCATCCTTTTGTTCTGGTTTTATTCTGATAAAAAGCAGAATAAAAGCGAAGGAGTCGATCACCAGCAGCACGACAGTTTCATTCCGTTTTATTGTCTTAACGAAGCAAAAACACAGAAAAATAAGAAAATCTAATTACAATTAAACCAATTTAAATATGTTTTAAAAATTAAACAAAACCAGCCTGACTGATCTGATGCAATGTTGGAGGATAAACTGAGTGACTTTTCTTTGTTACATGTTTGGTCTGCAGTTTGACCTTTGACCTTTGCTGTTGGCTTGCTCTATCAGTAGCATTGATCGTAACGCTCTCAGGTTCCTGTCGCATTAAAAGCAGCTACGTCTTCGTGCGTGAGCAGATTTTTGACCCTCGTACGTCGTTCTACTGGTCCAGCTCGGCGGCGCCGTAGCCCAGGCGGTCAGCAGAAGGGAAATGAGCCCAGAAGGTGCGGGCCAGATCCTGGATCTGGTCGTAGCCGGCGTGTTTCCTCAGATCCTCCACCCAGCCGAAGAAGTCAGAGGAGGTCAGCGCCCAGTTTGGGACGTCCCGTTTCTGTCGTCCGACTGCAGCAGGACAGAAACGTGATGAAGTCAAATCGACATTATAATCTAAATATATATATATAAAAATATCTGAACTGTTCTTTTAAATTGGAAAAAAGGCAGCGCACCCCCCACAAAGAACAAACCAACCCACCTTCGCCTGTGTGGGCCCCGGTCTCCTCGGCCCCTGAAACAACCAGGACAGATTCTGNAACCCACCTTCGCCTGTGTGGGCCCCGGTCTCCTCGGCCCCTGAAACAACCAGGACAGATTCTGGATTTCAGCTACATGAAGACAAATCTGAAGTCTGAAAATATTAGCATCTCCAAAAATCTCTCACTATAATCTCACTATAATATTTCTCAGAGTATCCTCTCATGCTAACATGCTAACAGCATAGCATCTTTTTAGCATTTCTGCTGTTAGCTTGTAGCATCACTAAAATCTCCAAACTCTTCGTAGAAAGTCTGAATGTGCTTTCATGCTAACATGCTGTCATAACTACACGGATGTTACTGAGATTTTATTTTTTTAAATAATGCTAACATGCTTTTATCATGTTATCAGTTCAATCTTTGTAATATTAAATAGTAATTCTGAGATAATAATTTTGATTTTAAAGTGTAAAAGTGATCTGCAGACCTGTAGGACACATCATCATCATCATCATCACCATCATCATCGTGACGAAGACGCAGCGCAGCGTTTGGGACATGGCTATACACTGCAACACATCAAATGACCTTTCATTTAAAGTTCAGAAGACATTACAAAAGGAAATTTTCCCTGAAAAGACTTTAACACTGAAAAGTGAAATCAGAAGTTATTCTGGTTACCTGGTCGTTTGCTGCTGGATGTTTCCGTCTCTGGTAAACGTGCTGTGAACCTCGGCTGTCAGTTTCTGGGTTTTTATACCTTTTCTTTCACACTTCCCCTCCACATGCCTGACCTTTGACCTCTATAACCACGAAAGCAGCTCTGTGTGAAACAGAAAGAGGGAGGACCGGGTTCAAACGGAGGAAAAATACCAGAGAAGCTTCATCACGCACAGCAGCAACATCAGACTTCTGCATCAGAAGCTACAGGAAAAAAAGGAAAAAGTCACTTTCATCTTTTCACCTCAGGCTGCAGATTTTAACTTAATAAACCACCAGGAGGCGTCACACGGACTCCAGCCCCCACAGGAGCCACAGCAGCTGGCTTTAATCTCAGAGCCTCCTCCTCCACCTCCTCCTCCTCCTCCTCCTCCTCCTCTCTTTAAGATTTTTTGCATGTTTGAGCCCAATAAATACAACACACATTAAGTTACAGCCAACCATTTCCCAAAATATACCGGAGCAATAAATATTACAACTGTTTTTCCTACCTCCCAGACTGCCAGTCCACAATAAAAATCAACTTGTAGAGACTTGAAATGTGTCTGAAATAAATAATCCATCACAGAAGGAAAATGTATGTCTCCTCCAGGGAAAATAGTCCCAGGAGACGATTTTTACTGTCGTCTACATTCAGACGTTCATGTTAGCAGGTGAAACATTGAATTTTAAGGTGCGTGTATCATGCATGTATCACCTGAACACTTGATTTTGAAAGATTAGAGGATTTAGCAAAATAACAGAGAAGCTAAAATATGGTTTTGTTTTAGAAAATGGTTGTCAGTAAGTTAATATGGGTGTGTGGAGTATTTATTGGGTTAAAAATGCAAAATAATCGGTAAAGTCCTTTAAGAACAGATGTGACTGAATTTTCATTTTTATCCCTGCTTTACTCTCTGAAATAAAAATGAAGAACTGCAGCGCGCTGCTCCTGCCTCATGTAACGCTGCCATCTAGTGGACAAAAACACAACTACAACATACTAACGGGATTTTTAATTGCTGCCGTAAACTGCTGCAAAATGACGTTTGATTCAAGTTCTCCTGATATTTGAGCTTTGGCGCCTTCATGTGGCAGAAGTAGAGAACTGCACCTTTATCCTGCATGAACTCCCTTCTGCTCAATACTTTTATTTCTAATCGTACAATAAGTTCAAATATTTATAGTAACGTTAAAGGATCAAACTGGTAATTTTGTTTTTTTTTTTTTTTTNTTTTTTTTTTTTTTTGTGATTTTTCAGCAGCAAATGAAAATGCTGTAGGTTATATTTCTCAGCCTGATGTTCTACATTATGTTAAAGTCTCATAACTCCATATTTTGAGGGGAAAAGCAGAATTTTTTTCCCCCCAAATTTGTCATTTTATATTCAACATGAGATTAAAAAATGTTTTTAAGTTTGTTTTATTTATTTACTTTCCCTCTTCTTACTTTAAAACTGAAAACATGAAAACTCCCAAAATGGAGATAAACTTTACTCTCCTTCACTCTTTCTTTTACTTTTGATACTTGAGTATTTTACTTTTGTATTGCAGTATTTAGTTATATTTTGGTACTGCAAGTTTTGCTTGAGGAAAGAATCTGTCACCACACACACACACACACACACACACACACACACAGAGGCACAGAAAAGGTTTTTCCTTGTTACTCCCAACATTTTCTCAGGACAAAGGGAGGAGGGCTGAGGGGGAACGGATCAGATTTCAGCAGGAAAACAGGGATCAGCCGACTTTTCCACCCAGACTCCCTTTTCTGCTAAATCTGTGGACCAACGGTATTTTTCCTAAACGCATCCTCGCCGTGGCAACGGGAGGAATCGGCTTACAAACCTGAGAGCGACCACTTTTACAAACTTTTAGGTTTTATTCTGTAAAACTGTACAGATACAAGCTGTGTAGCATCAAAAAAAAAAAAAAAAAAAAAAGCAGAACGCATAAAACATGACTTTTAAATTCTCATAAATACAAAAAGCTCTTCTCAGAGAGCAAATTTACAAAAGGTCTCCATGGAACATGAGGCAGTCTGCAGCTTTCTACTACCGTGACGTAAAAAAAAGCCTAATTGAGTTTTCTGAATCAGCTCCATCTGTGACATGTGATGTTCTGCAAACACGGACAAAACACACACACACACACACACGCTCACAAACGCATTTTCTAAGGAATAAACTGATGAAAGTACAGACAGGAAATGTTACGGACACACGACGGCTCATAATTCCGCTTCTGTCTTCAATTAGTGAACAAACATCAAATCATAGATACAAAAGTAAAAAAGTCGTTTGACAGAAAACTTCTTTCTTTCTCCTTCCTGCTCCTGTGAGTTCTGCGTGAGGATTCAGACGCCACGTTCCAGATTTCCACCGTCTCCTCGGCCAACGAAGGCCTCAGTCAAACAGCCTGACGACCTTCAGGAGTCCAGCGTGTCTCAGAGTCCGTCCTGTCTCACGCTACACCGTCGTCTCTCCCTGGTTGTTGTTGCTCAGTCTCTTGTAGAATCGACGCCACGACTGCAGCGTCTTCCCAGACCAGATCCAGAACCCGGAGGTGATGCCCACGATCATGGTCATCAGGTACTTGATCATGAACACGGTGAAGTCGGGCGTCATGGGGGCGAAGTTTCCCGCCGGGCAGGGCACGGCGAAGCGTTTGCAGGTCTGCATGTGCCACGTGCGCTCCCACTGCTCGCGGAAGGCCTGCTCGTAGAAGTAGCAGGCGATGACGATGGTGGCGGGCACGGTGTACAGCACGCTGAACACGCCGATCCGCACCATCAGCTTCTCCAGCTTCTCCGTCTTGGTGCCGTCGTGCTTCATGATGGTGCGAATGCGGAAGAGAGACACGAAGCCCGCCAGCAGGAAGGAAGTGCCGATGAAGAGGTAGACGAAGAGCGGCGCCAGGACGAAGCCGCGCAGTGCGTCGACGTTGTAAATCCCCACGTAGCAGACGCCGGTGAGCAGGTCACCGTCCACCTGCCCCATGGCCAGGATGGTGATGGTTTTCACCGCCGGCACGGCCCATGCCGCCAGGTGGAAGTACTGGGAATTGGCTTCGATGGCCTCGTGACCCCATTTCATCCCTGCNCCTGCCCCATGGCCAGGATGGTGATGGTTTTCACCGCCGGCACGGCCCATGCCGCCAGGTGGAAGTACTGGGAATTGGCTTCGATGGCCTCGTGACCCCATTTCATCCCTGCTGACAGAAACCAGGTGAGGGACAGGATGACCCACCAGATAGAACTCGCCATTCCAAAGAAGTACAGGATCATGAAGAGGATGGTGCAGCCTTCCTTTTTGGTGCCCTGGGCCACCATCTTATATCCCTCCTCCTTAAACTTCTCAACGCACACCACTTTGTCCTCCAACAGGAAGCCGGCAGCGTACGCCACGGCGACCATGAAGTAGCACCCAGACAGGAAGATGATGGGTCTCTCTGGGTATCGAAAGCGCCGCATGTCCACTAGGTACGTCAGCACGGTGAAAAGCGTGCTGACGCAGCATAGGATGGACCAGATCCCAACCCAGAGCCTCCCGAACTTCAGCTCCTCTTCACGGAAGTACATGAGTCCATTGGGTTTGGCGGCCTCGCAGGGCGCGCCGCAGTCCTTCACGCCCAGGAAGTGGTAGTTGAGGTAGGTGGGGACCTGAAGCTGCAGGGGGCAGGCGAAGGGCTGGTTGGAACGCCCAACATATGATGGCAAGGTCACAATCTCTGGGAGTCTGGGGGTCGGGTCTGAGGTGGGGCCGTCTGAGTCTGAGGTGTTCTGGCCCACACAGATATCTCCTGCGCCGTGGATCGGGAAGTTCTCGCACCGGAGCCTCTCTGGCCACTGGAAGCCAAACTTATTCATGAGCGCCTCGCAGCCCTGCCGGGCCCGGTCACACAGGGACCGGCACGGTGGAATGGCCTGCTCCAGCACCGTGCACACCGGCGCGTACATGGAGCAGAGGAAGAACTTGAGGTCCGGGGAGCACTGGACCTTCACCAGCGGGTAGAACTGGTGCACCTCCAGACCCGCGTCCTCCTGGTTGCTGTGGCCCAGCAGGTTGGGCATGATGGTCTGGTTGTAGGCGATGTCGGTGCACAGCGGGATGGAGATGGGCTGGCAGAATCCGTGCTCCGGTATGGAAATCCCCTTCTCGTACTGACCGGAGCACAGCTGCAGCAGCAGCGTAACGGCCACGGCGCAGCCCGTTATCCGATCCATGACACGACCAGAAAAAAAACCAAAAAAACTTTCCACAGCTTCTGCTGGTCAGAATAAAGAGTAAAAGTTGGTGTTGCTGCGTGACGTGACGCGGCGTGGAAAGCGTCAGGCGCCTCGCTGCTGCATTCCTTTATTCACTTTCCACAACTCTCCCAGAAAATGGAGGATTACGGCGTTTATTCATCTCCGCTCTGACTGCAGCCTGAACAGCAAAATCCCGTTACATTCACGGAAAACACTCCAAAGTAGGGATGTGAACCCTGACGAGTCTCTGACCTGAAAGTCTGCGGGTCGAAAAGGTCGANCTCCAAAGTAGGGATGTGAACCCTGACGAGTCTCTGACCTGAAAGTCTGCGGGTCGAAAAGGTCGAAGGAAGCGAAGAAAAGTAGTTTCTTCCAAACCGAGTCCCGAGTCCCGAGTCAGGCTGCGCCGCGGCAATGCGAGCAAATCCAAGTCTCCCAAAAACTCTGCGGGACTTTTTCCGCGATAAAACACACCGGATGTTTGTGCGAAAACTTTTTCTTTGTTAATAAAAGACTCGGTGGTGGTTTTGAGCGCTGCGTGGAGCTCTTTTCCCTCGGTGATGTCTGCAGGAGTGAGCAGCCTGACCTCACTCCCTCAACACTCACTGCCGGAGACGGTTTCCAGGCGCCCCCCGCTATTCACCCCCCTAAAAGTCAAGACTTCCATCCGGGTGGGGGTGCCTTGAAACTCCGCTCCCTCTCTCCTTTCCTCGTCCAATGGCGCGGTTTGTTTTCTCGACTGTCTTGCTGCTGATTGGTGGAGGAGGTGAAAGGGGCGGGGCGTTACGCAGGCGTTTGGACCATAATGACACAGACTTCCAAGTCCTTCCAAATACTTGGAATGAAAACTACCTGAAATATTCCTACAACTCCAAATGAAAAATACTGGAATATTCCTTTGTGGACATAATGCTTACATGTTAAAGCTGCTTATAATTTTATCTTTTATATCTTCTATATCTTCATCTTTTCAAATATTCCCATAAAACACCACTTTATAATTCCAGACAATATCACAAATCTAAACATATAAAATTAAAAAAAAATTAGTCCCTAAACTACAAAAAAAGAAAAACTATGAAAAGAAAATTTAAAAAAAAACATACCTGTCTAAGGGAACAAATGCTGGCTGAAAAAAAAATCAATTCTATTAAAAGTTTACCTCCAAAAATTAGGGAAAATTAAAAAAAAAAAAGAAAAAAGTCTTGATTCTACAAAGTTCCTCCTCACTTCATGGCAAAAGTCCGTTTTTTTTGAAGCTGTCCAGGCCCTTGTTGTTTAGTTTTAAGAAACATGCAGACTTTCACGAGCCAATATTATTCTTTACAGTGCATCTTTTTAGGAATCAAAAAAATCCAAAGTAATGAAAAATAAAATTGCAAAAATTACTTTTGACTCCAGAGTGTCAACACAGGATGTTTAAAGTTGTTGTGTGTCATTATAGGATGAAAAGCAGAATAAAAACCATTTGAATTCAGCTAATTATTACAGTTTATACACTTTTCTTAGTTTCTATGTTAATTATGAATAAAAATACTCATAAGTCTACTGAGCGATAAGAAGAGTTTGTAAAACCTCCAGTCAGTTTATTCCTTTTTATTTCTGCATTATTTTGCCAGTACAAATCTCTTTTCTCACAGCTTTCTTTAAATCTGCGTACTGGAGGCGACTTTTCAGGCTAATGAAGCCGTGTTTGATCCTGTGACCCGTGTTTCAGAGCTGGAAAGCCCATGAGAAACTGCAGCAATAACGGCCATATTTATAGCGCGGTAAGATGGAGAATGTCGGCCGGCCAGTCACAGCACAGGCATGTGGAGCCTGGCGGAGGGGAGGGGGAAAACTCCAGCGAACAGCCTCAAACTCCTCAGCTGTTTGCCTTTCTATGCGTGTGAAAAGAGGAATATGTTTTTGCTGAGAGATAAAGTCTGAGTGCAGCCTTTCTGCTTCGAACACTTTCGCATGGCTGCAGAAGGTAAAAGCCGTTTTCTCCTGGGACTATATTTCTCGGCGGAGACATACACTTTCTTCCGTGCAGCTCCACGGTGACCGATGAAATAAAATTACTTTGATAAAAAACCTAAAACACGCCTTGTTCTCATGTTTTTTATCGTTTATCTTTTCTCTCCATCAGATGTTCGCTGCTTTTCCTCCCTGTGGGAAAATTATCAGAGTTCAACGACTGATAACAGGATGAAAATCTGAATTTAATCAAAGTGTGACACACACACACACACACACACACAGATACAGGAGACACACCCAGAGGCTCGTNAAAGTGTGACACACACACACACACACACACACAGATACAGGAGACACACCCAGAGGCTCGTGGGACATGGAGGTCAGCAGGAGGTCGTGGGTCGTGGTCACGCTGACTCTATAGATAAACTAACACTGACAGGAATGTACACCTGGACGGTTTGGCTCCGCCCACCTCCCCCTCATCCCCTGCCTGTATCAGCCAATCAGATCCAAGTTGCACTTCAAAGTGTAAGGTGAAACAGTTTGCTGTCGCTATGGAAACAACTTATCTCCATAGTAATATTATTATTAATATTATTATTATTACTATGTTGAACTTATTAATTTATATTTTATATATATATATTTTTCACTTTATTTTGTTTTTTTAAATTTATCAGTGTAGCTTATAAACTACTATCAAATTTTTAAAATTATTTAATACATTTTGAAATTTGTTTAAATTTACTTCATTTTTTTCATTTTATTTATTGAATTTTTATTATTCATTATTTAAAAACTGAAATAAATCAGACTTTGTTCAGTTTTTGTTATAAAGGGTTTTTTGGTCGTCGTACTATCTGCATTATTATAATAATAAACATAACCATAATTCTTTTGATTTGTGGAGCATTTTGACAGTTTTAAAACTCCAAAATACTTTTAGAGAAGATTAAGAGCAAAAAAAAAAAAAAAAANAAAAAAAAAAAAAAAACAAATGATGTGTATCAGAACTGCGATAATAAAGATCAAAATTAAGTTTAAAGATGGAAAGTTTTGGCTGAGATGAAGTTTTATTTGCAGTAATTTTTATAAAAAGACAAAGAAAAAAAAAACAAGAAACAAAGAAAAGTCCAAAGATGATGTCATTAAGCTGAGACTGCTGTGTGAGTGTGTGTGTGTGTGTGTGTGTGTGTGTGTGTGTGTGTGTGTGTGTTTCAGGGAGGTCAATATTTCACAGACAGAATCACGGCTTCACTTTTCCACTAAAGCCGGCCGTTATTTATTTAAAAATGCATTTCCATCGTTCTGGAGAAGCGAGGGAGGAAAAAAAGAAAGAAAGAATGGAGAACACGTAAACACTCCGCCTGGAAAAGCTAAACACGCCAGAGCCACAACACCTTTTTAGGACAAAGATTTTCAAATAAAACGCCTGCCTGAACTGGTAGCCATCTGTCATTCCCTCCCTTCATCCATCCACTTTCCTTTTCTTTTCTTTCTTTTCCTTTATGGGCTTTTCCTGTCTTTACTGTATGTTCCAGTTACACAAACAGAGGGGATGGAATGGATAGATGGAGAAAGGAAAGGAAAGGAAAGGAAAGGAAAGAAGACAAGGGAAAGATAGAAAGGAAAGGAAAAGAAAGTGCATTCAAGAAAGACAGATGTAAAGAAAAGGGAAGGAAGTAAAGGCAAAGCAAAGGAGGAGAGAGAATGTAATAAAAGCAGAGAGAGAGAGANGAGAGAGAGAGAGAGAGAGAGAGAGAGAGAGAGAGAGAGGGATTATAGAAGTAAAATGCAGGCAGCTGGCTTTATTCCCGTTACAGCTGACAGAATCCAGCTCCTCCCAAACACAGCGACCTGAGCCAGAAGGAAAAGTGCTGAAGAAAGGATGATTTATTGCTGTAACGGCGTGGAGGCCGCCGTCCCACGACGCAGGAACACCACGCCACGACGCAGGAACCACGCCACGACACAGGAACCACGCCACGACGCAGGAACCACGCCACGACGCAGGAACACCACGCCACGACGTAGGAACCACACCACGACACAGGAACAACGCCACGACGCAGGAACCACACCACAACGCAGGAACCACACTACGACACAGGAACCACGCCACGACACAGGAACAACACCACAACGCAGAAACAACGCCACGACGCAGGAACCACACTACGACACAGAAACAACGCCACGACACAGGAACCGTGCTGGAAAATGAGAGCAAAGAGAAAATGCGTTCCAGGTCCCCGCTGAGGAACGCAGCAGCCATGTTGGTTTGTAACAGGACGAGTCTGACCATGTTTCTGAGTGGTCAAACACATTTTCACGCTTCCTGTTCAGCCTTATATGAAACCAACGCCACCATCAACGTTCTAAACATCCTGTTGTTTTCCTAAAAGCCTTTCAGAATAAAATTACTCCAGCAGGAACTAAACAAGGAGCGATCCGTCAGAGTTTAACATCCTCCACGTCCTTCAGTGATCCCTGGAATCTCCTTGATTGCGGTTGAAGCCTCGTCAAGGATCCTCAGATCTTCTTCTGTGATCCCTAAATCTTCTTCCTCTCCTCAAGAATCCCAGGAAGCTACTCAAGGAACAACTGAACCTCTTCAGGGTCCCTGGAATGTCTTCAAGGACCAGCTGCTTTTTACTAACTTTAGGCATCTTTCTGTGCAGAGGAATTTTATTCTTAAGTGTCTTAGCTTTAGCTGTAGCATTAGTGTTAGCGTTAGCGTTAGCTTTGACCTCAATAAACCGCTTTTTGGGAAAAGTACAGGATTTCTTTGGAACTCTGATGAGTCCAAGGAGGAATCGTCAAAGTTTGGACCATTTCTGGAAGACAAAGACTTTTCTGGCTGCTCCAAAAAAAAAAAAAAAAAAAAAAAAAGTTTGACAGCAATTTGAGAGATGAATGTACACACACACACACACACACACACACACGTTATATCACATAAACACGTGGTATTTGTTTGTTCATTCTTTCTTTCCATTTCCTTTCTGTTCATTTTCCCCTCCTTCTTGTCCCCTCTCCTCCCTCCTCTCTTCATCTTTTCGTATCTCTCTATCTCTCTCTCTCTCTCTCTCTCTCTCTCTCTCTCCAGATTCCAGACAAAGTGCTGTTGAGGAGATCCAGACATGGAGGTGGCGGTTGGGGTTTCATCTCCAGAGTTTTCCCTCCCTCCCTCTCGTTTTTCTCTCGCTCCCTCGCTCCCCCTCTCCTCCGACTTTTTTTTTTCAGGCGGAGGGTTTTGGTTCAGGGCTCACACCGTGTCCAAACACCCAGAGAGTGAAAGTGTTGGTGGGTGGAGCAAGACGACGCCACGCTTTCATCAGACAAAAAACATACAGTTAAAGGAACAGTCCCACATTTTAGGAAAACCTGCTCAGTTCTTCAGAGTGCTGAGTAAATTCAGCTCCATTCATAAAAAGTCAAAGGTCAGAGGTCACTGATGACTCCCAGAGCCAATCACAGAGCTTCATGTTCTGTCTGAAGCTCCAGTAGAATTTTAAAGGACCATAACAGTGATTTTTTTACATCAGTTAATAAACTTACACAGTGTTCATTGTGATGATTATTTATCTCAAATGTGTTTCAAGTCTCTGCAAGTTGATTTTTATGTTACACTGGAATGAACTGAAACCAATGGCAGACTGGAAGGTAGGAAAAACAATTATAATATTTACCGCTTGTGTGTTGGAAAATGGTTAGCAGTAATGTAACATGTACACAGTATATGTTGGGTTTAAACACGCAAAATCACCAGTATGGTCCTTTAACTCTATTTAATTTCTGATTCTGGATCAGTTATGAATCAACTCTGGTTTTGCGGCTCTGGATGGAGTCGTCTCCATGGTGACGGCTGCTGAGTATCATGGGTTTAGTGTTTAGACCAAACATGATTTCCCAGAATTAAAGTAAATGTTTCTCCTGATGATGTCAGATAATCACACAGGTAAGCAGGCAGGTGAGTTTTAGGACAAACGGATCCACCTGGATGGCAGATCACATGGAGAGTGCTGGAGACCTCTCGGCTGGATCGTACATCAGTCAGCGCTGTATGCTGTCCATTGTCCTCCTGATACATTAACCAGATGTGAAAGTCCCCCGCCGGCCCTGCCCCCTGGCCCCTCCCCTTTCAGTCAAATTCCTCCAAAAAACAAAGATTACTGTGTGATGTTAGAAAACGCCGTGTGCAGCACGACTTAAGATCTTCTCCACACGTAACACCACAAACACGCTAATCAGACAGGAGAGAATCGGAAGAAAGGAAGGAAGGAAGGAAGGAAGGAAGGAAGGAAGGACGGTCATGTTGTAATTTATCCTCCTGTCGCTGTGAGGTGGCTGTATTTGCTGTTTCTATCATTCTGTGNGGTCATGTTGTAATTTATCCTCCTGTCGCTGTGAGGTGGCTGTATTTGCTGTTTCTATCATTCTGTGATGTTTCTACGTTTGAGGAGAGAGAATCTCTGTCCTTTTCCTCGTATAATAAAGACTTTTTTAGGAAGTTTTTCCTCGTCTTCTCAGAGAGTTTGGCTGGTTAGGAACCGTTAATGTGGGTCTGTAAAGCTCTTTGAGAAGTTGATGTGATATTAAACTCCAAATAAACTTGATTTGACTTCAAGACAATTGTTATTTCAGAAAAATTTAACGTTTCAGATGCAGCAAGAAATAAAAATGGCTGCCTGATAATCGTCTGGCAGCATCCTTCCTGCTGCCATCTTCCCTTTGTATGTTTGCTCTTTATGTGTTTTTTAACTTAACATTTTTTAACTTTTTGTATTAACTTTCTGGTCTTATAATTGTTTGCATGAATTATTATGGACTAACATACGACTTTAATTTGTTTTTAACTAATTTTAGTTGAGTTTTTTTTTTTTGGTTTTTTGGAATTGTTATGATTTTTTTGTTGTATTGTTGTTTGTTTGTTAGTTTTTATTTTTTTAACAGGATGCTTTTAACATGTGGCCAGAGACTAAAAATTAGCCTTTGGATAACTCTGGTACACTTACAGAAAAAAAAAAAAAAAANAAAAAAAAAAAAAAAAAGTTACCTATGAATGTCTTCTAATGTCTAACCTCTCCAGTCTGAGAGGCCAAAAGACGGATGGATGGATGGACGGCTGGGTTGGTGGATGGATGGATGGATGGATGGATGGATGGATGGACGGACGCTGTTACAGGCCAGAAGGTCCACGTCCTCCTCAGGTTTGTCTTGTCGTCCTCAGAGAGCCTGTTAACAGGCTGAACAGTAAAAATAAAGAAGATGAGGTCAGACCGGCTTTGAAGCGTCTCTGATTTAGAATTTCCTCTTTGACCCAGACGGACAAAGCAGCAGCAGGTGGAACGTCACAAGGATGTTTTTCAGAATCTGACCTCTGAAACGCTCCTGGTGTGGAGACGTGATTTAATCTGAGCTTTTTTTTTCTACATTTCACAAAGATGATGATTTAAAATGCTGATAATAAACTCAGAGGCCTTTAAAACAGCAAAGCTGTCACTTCAGGGAGTCTGATAGCGTCGCCGTGGCGACCGAGCTCAACCTCTGCCGACTTTCAGCCTGTTGCATCAGATCTCAGAAAAACCTCATACAGGGAAAACCTGCCAGCACAGCAGACAGGAAGAAGACAGGAATTCTACATCCTGTTTCAACTTTCTCCACGGAAAATAATCTCATCAGATTTTACTGACAAATTCATATCAAAACTTAACAGGAATCAGATCACCTGAAGTGGTTTTATGTGTTACTGATTTTATAAAAACATGCTGCTTATTCCAACCTGTTTCTAATATAAATCAACTGCTCTCAGGAATTTTCTAGAAAGTTTCCTTTTTAAAGTTTTTAAAATGTATTTTTCAAATGTGATTTTTCATAATGAAGCTTAAAAGGTTTCAATTTTTCCAAGAATAAAGAACATAAAAAAATCCATACATCACTTTTGAGGCTTCGTTTGTCAAAAGTGATCCAGATTTTCACAAACCAAAAAGAATTTCTATTTTTTTGTTTGTTCTTTTTAACAGTGCTGCTACTGAAATAAACCAAAGTAAAAGGAACACGGATGAAGCTGATCTGAGAGGCTGTGTGGAATCTTTTTTCTCAGAGCTCCTGTTAATCAACCAGGAAACCCCTCCGGCTACAAAACACTCCATGACCCCCCCCCTCCTGAAATCAAATAAAAACAAGCGCCCCCGCTCCGTTTTGGACACCTTTTCAGATGAAAAGCCACGTTGTGAGGGGGCCCGCCGGGCCGCTGGGGATTCCTGCACACTGGAAGCTATGTTAAAGAGCAGATGATATTAACATCCTATTACCATCCCATTCATACGCATTAACATGACAAGCCGCCTGAAGGGGGGCCCAGATGCACTCTGGGACGGCGGGACAAAGGCGCTCCGCCCACAGGTCAGTCAGACGGAGGAAAGAGAAGAAGAGGAGAGGAGATCTTAGAAAGAGGAAGAAGAAGAAGCTGAGAAAGAGAGAAAACAGACAAAGAGCGAGAGAAGAGAGGAGAAAAAGGGGTTTTTGAGGGGGCGGAGCTGAGAGGCCTGAGAACGCTTCCACACACACAAAGTAACTAGAGTACTTTTACTCCAGTACTACTTCAAGTACTGCAGAAACACAGTCAGAGAATATCATAAACATCATTCCTCCTTTTCTTCTGACTTTCCCTGTCTTTATGTGCTTCCATCTTTCTGATTCTTTTTTATCTCGCTTCTTTCTGCTTTTCTTCCTCTTCTTCCATCTCTCCTTCTCTTTACTTCCTTCTTTCCTTCCTTGACTAATCTTAATTATTCCTTTCTTCTCTCCTTTTTTTCCCACTTCTTCAGCAGAAAACACAACAATCCCCCCAAACTGGAGATAGGAGTTTTCCACATAGCAGCAAACTCTGCGACTAAAACTTCAGCTCGTCATTTTCACGTTTGTTTTCTGCAACTCAAAGCTGCAGAAAGAGAGAAAAAGCTCTTCTTGCTGCCAGTTCTTCATGTATATTCATGTTTCTGCCTTTCTGCTCCTCCTCTTCCTCCTCCTTTTCTATCCTTCTTTCACAGTTTCACCCTCAGGCTCTTTGCTGCCATCCAGCTCCAAACAACACAGCTCCAGATCTGACCTCTGAGGGTCATCAGAGGTCACAGGGTCACAACGGAGAGAGAGAGAGAGGAAGAGAGAGGGGGCGGGGAGAACAGGGAGAGAAAATGGATGGTTTTTCTTCCATCATGGCAGTGAGGAAAAAGTTGTATCCAGGATAAGATGGGGGAAGGGAGAGAGAGAGAGANGAGAGAGAGAGAGAGAGAGAGAGAGAGAGAGAGAGAGAGAGAGAACATGTTCCACGCCTGTGTTTCTACTCTGACCTCTGAGGGTCAGCAAAGGTCACGGGGTCACAGCAGAGGAGGATGGGAGTCTGACTTCATCTGATTCTCAAAACCTCAAAAAAATCTGAGAAAATTTCTAAAACAGAATGTCTCTCCTAAAACACAAATGATTGATTCTAAACTTTTAAAATCTTGATCGTAAAAATTTGAAAGAAGATTATCATGAGATCTTTTTTTATTTTTTCACACTATTTCTACATTCTGAAAAGCCCAAATCTATCCTCCTGTCTGGTTAATATTTATTTTTTACATCACACGAGAAATGGCAGAAATAAACTGTGTGTGTGTGTGTGTGTGTGTGAACAAACATGACGTGTGTGTGAGCAGCTGGACATTCCTGACATGTTTCAGGAAGACAGACGTCTTGTCCTCATGTGGATCTGATCACACTCAATTCAATCAGCAGCAATTCAATTCAACACCGTCAAGCGTGTGTGTGTGTGAGGTGTTACCGTGTGCGTGTGTGCGCGAGGTGTTACTGTGTGTGTGTGTGTGTGGCGAGGAAAACAGCAGGAACACGAGAAACCTTCAGCAACGCTTGATCACTCACAGCGTGAAGCTAATCAGAGCTGAGAGACGCCCCAGTGTGAGCGAGAGACATAGACTCACTGTGAGAGAGAGAGAGAGAGAGAGATTTCAGATATATCTACTGCATTTTACAGTATTTAACACTTCAGAGTTTGTGGGAAAAAATACATTTGAATAAATTTTGACTTTTCAGGAAATGCATGTTTTTTTTGCTGCAGGTTTTTTTTGCTGCAGGTTTTTTTCTTTGGCTGCAGGTTTTTTGGAGCTGCAGTTTTTTTAGCTGCAGGTTTTTTTGCTGCAAGTTTTTTTTGCTGCAGGTTTTTTTNTTTGGAGCTGCAGTTTTTTTAGCTGCAGGTTTTTTTGCTGCAAGTTTTTTTTGCTGCAGGTTTTTTTCTTTGGCTGCAGGTTTTTTGGAACTGCAGTTTTTTTTAGCTGCAGGTTTTTCGGAGATGCAGTTTTTTTTTAGCTGCAGGTTTTCTTTGGCTGCAGGTTTTTCGGAGCTACAGTTTTTTTTAGCGGCAGGTTTTTTTTGGCTGCAGGTTTTTTTCTTTGGCTGCAGGTTTTTTGGAGCTGCAGTTTTTTTTAGCTGCAGGTTTTTTTTGGCTGCAGATTTTTTGGAGCTGCAGTTTTTTTTAGCGGCAGGTTTTTTTTGGCTGCAGGTTTTTTGGAGCTACAGCTTTTTTTTAGCTGCAGGTTTTTTTGGCTGCAGGTTTTTCGGAGATGCAGTTTTGTTTTAGGTGCAGGTTTTTTTCTTTGGCTGCAGGTTTTTTTTGGCTGCAGATTTTTTGGAGCTGCAGTTTTTTTTTGCTGCAGGTGTTTTTTGGAGCTGCAGGTTTTCTTTGGCTGCAGGGTTTTTTGGAGCTGCAGTTTTTTTTAGCTGCAGGTTTTTTTGCTGCAGGTTTTTTGGAGCTGCAGGTTTTTTTGGCTGCAGGTTTTTTGGAGCTGCAGTTTTTTAGCTGCAGGATATTTTTTGCTGCAGGTTTTTTTTTGGCTGCAGGTTTTTTGAAGCTGAAGTTTTTTTTAGCTGTAGCTTTTTTGCTGCAGGTTTTTTTTGGCTGCAGGTTTTTTGGAGCTGCAGTTTTTTTTAGCTGCAGGTTTTTTTTGGCTGCAGATTTTTTGGAGCTGCAGTTTTTTTTAGCGGCAGGTTTTTTTTGGCTGCAGGTTTTTTGGAGCTGCAGTTTTTTTTTACTGCAGGTTTTTTTGCTGCAGGTTTTTTGGAGCTGCAGGTTTTTTTGGCTGCAGGTTTTTTGGAGCTGCAGTTTTTTAGCTGCAGGATATTTTTTGCTGCAGGTTTTTTTTTGGCTGCAGGTTTTTTGAAGCTGAAGTTTTTTTTAGCTGTAGCTTTTTTGCTGCAGGTTTTTTTTGGCTGCAGGTTTTTTGGAGCTGCAGTTTTGTTTAGCTGCAGGTTTTTTTTGCTGCAGGTTTTTTTTTGGCTGCAGGTTTTTTGGAGCTGCAGTTTTTTTGCTGCAGGTTTTTTTGCTGCAGTTTTATTTTGGCTGCAGGTTTTTTTTTGCTGCAGGGTTTTTTTTGCTGCAGGTTTTTTTTTTGCTGCAGGTTTTTTGGAGCTGCNAGGTTTTTTTTTTTGGCTGCAGGTTTTTGGTTTGTTTTCAGTTTGTTCATATTTTTGGGATGTAAAATGCTGAGCTGGTCTGACAGCCTTCAGAGAACCAGCAAGTAAACATCACACACCTCCTTCATGTCACTAAATCACACATACACACACACACACACACACACACACACTCCCACAGGAACACACACAGCGCTGACCTCTCATTGACCTCTCAACAGGAATTATGGGAAGTTAAGGCCTCAGACTAAACATAGTAAAATATGACCTCAGGTGTGTGTGTGTGTGTGTGTTGGTATGTCACATGTGTGTGAAGAGGCCTGAGGCCTGTATGTGTATGTGTATGTGTGTGTGTGTGAGTGTGTGCACTGTAAGAATGTGGGTCTGAGAAGAGAGGGGCGTGTCCACAGTGGGAGGCGGGGTCAGATAACACAAACAAAGCTGTCAGTCAACATATAGCACTGATAAAAAAAAAACAAGTCTGAATTCAAACTGCACAGCTGTTAGCATATTTAGGCAGTTAGCAAGAGAGTTCCTGCATGACTTGACCTCTGACCTTAGTGTTGTTGGCACCTTAGTTAGCCACAGTTCCTAAGTGAAGTGGATGTCTAGCATTAGCACTGTAAGCAGCTGTAGCTAGTTCCTGAAAACTGAACCACTAACTTGAGCGATGTTAGCAGCTTTAGTTAGTAACTGACTTCCACAGCAAACTGACCTTTGACCCTGGAAGGATTTCCACCGTCACAGCTGCTCGTCAGCACCATACAGCGTCTCCCTGCAAGTTTCAGCTCACATTTAATTTTTCACACCTGGGCCACCCACCTGTGTTGTAGCAGCTTTAGCCTCAGGTGTTGGTATCGGGTTCAGCTCAGGTGGCAGCACGTTGGCTCCAGGGCCGAAATGCGACACCGCGAGCTGCCATCCAACCGGCAGAGCTGCAGGGTAAGTGTCACGTTAGAGGAAAACTCATTCTGATGTAACGTCGCTGGAACCCGCGGTCCTCCCCACTGT
The DNA here is from genome assembly GCA_014773175.1 of Lucifuga dentata. Taxonomy (NCBI): domain Eukaryota; kingdom Metazoa; phylum Chordata; class Actinopteri; order Ophidiiformes; family Bythitidae; genus Lucifuga; species Lucifuga dentata. Next base: position 26,136 of record VXCM01006937.1, read on the forward strand.
CACTCATGACTGTAACAAAACACGTTTTACAGCACAACTCATGCAAAGATGCTTCACAGGACAGCATTAAAACACCTTTACAACCACCTAAAACATCTTTACAACCACCTACAACCACCTAATACCCCTTCACAACCACTTAATACACCTTTACAACCACCTACAACTGCCTAATACACCTTTACAACCACCTAATACACCTTTACAACTACCTACTACCACCTAATATACTTTTACAACTACCTACAACCACCTACAACCACCTAATACCCCTTCACAACCACTTAATACACCTTTACAACCACCTACAACTGCCCAATACACCTTTACAACCACTTAATACACCTTTACAACTACCTACAACCACCTAATACACCTTTACAACTACCTACTACCACCTAATATACCTTTACAACTACCTACAACCATCTACAACCACCTAATACCCATTCACAACCACTTAATACACCTTTACAACCACCTACAACTGCCCAATACACCTTTACAACCACCTAATACACCTTTACAACTACCTACAACCACCTAATATACCTTTACAACTACCTACAACCATCTACAACCATCTAATACACCTTTACAACCACCCACTATCACCTTATACACCTTTACAACATCCCGAACCACCTAATACACTTTCACAACCACCTGCTAGAACAAAGGAACCACAGTAAGTATAGTATGAATGTGTGTGTGTGTGGTGTGAATGTATGTGGTTTTGAGGTTTTTCCTGGTTTTGCGGTTTTCCTGGTTTTGCGGTTTTCCTGGTTTTGCGGGCTGAATGAGGATTGTGGACGCTCCGTATTTATTTGCAGTCTGCTGGTCAGATGCTCCAACACAACTCTGACATCTGCTGCTGCAGGGCGGGGGGCTGTGGTGTGTGTGTGTGTGTGTGTGT
>VXCM01006938.1:3465-30834 GCA_014773175.1 Lucifuga dentata
AGAGAGAGAGAGAGGGAGAGAGAGGAGAGAGAGAGAAGTTGGAATAATGTAAGACATAATCATAATATATATTGAGGGACGTTTCTCCAGTATATTTATCGAATAAACAGAAATAAATAAAAGAAAGATCCCTCTGTGTGACACCATGGCTGCTTCCTTAGAATACGACTTGAGAATTATGAATATCACAGAAAGTTTCAGACACAAAATAAAAACTTTTCTTTGACATAACAGATAAAAAAAATAAGAAAAACATTAAGATTCTTAAATTTCAAAAGTTTGTTTTGTAATCTTATCACTGCCCTCTAGTGTNAAGAAAAACATTAAGATTCTTAAATTTCAAAAGTTTGTTTTGTAATCTTATCACTGCCCTCTAGTGTTCAGGAGGAGAAATGCAGAGTTCCTGCAGAGCAGGGTAGTGCTGTGTTCGCTGAGCGTAGGAACTTTTTTTACGGCGTTGGTACGATGTGAGCGGCCATAATGAAATGACGTCACGCAGAACTTTCCCCAACGTCCTGAGTGGGAATCTTCAGAGTTGAGGGTGTGTTTTCTTGGAGGTCGGAAATTACGAGTTCCTAGTGTAAATTGAACGTAGCACGACGCGTTTCAGAGGGAAATGGTGCGTTAGGGTTCTTACCCAACTTCTGTGAAAACTCATAGAAGGTTTTGAGTTTAACGACCAGAGGAAGGACGGCTGACCACGCCTTCTCCTGTACGCCCGCCACGCCCGGGCTCTGGATGGCCTGAACACACACACACACACACACACACACACACACACACATNACGCCCGGGCTCTGGATGGCCTGAACACACACACACACACACACACACATTAGTGGGTTTAAGTTTTAAAGGAATTGTACTTGCATTTCCATTTTCTCATACATTTCATGTTTTTCGATGGAAGTTCACGTTTCTTTGGTTATATATTTTTATTTCTCTGAATTTGATTTTTTTTCAGAGAACTGATTGCCTGATTGATCCTACACAGGTGTGTTTACCTGTCGTATCTCCTCTCCCGCTCCTCTGTAAGTCTGCAGGTCTTCCAGTACGACCTGAGCCTCCGTCAGCACCTTGTTCACCTCGTCCCACACATCCGTCTCTGCCAGAGACGGCTGAGCGTCTGCAGGGAAACACGCCAGGGTCAAAGGTCAAACTCTGTGTGTGTGCGAACGTGTGTGTGTGCGTTTCTTACTCTCAAAGTCCAGGAAAAAGTTTCCACCGTTGTTGTCAATGTCTCTGGTCAACACCTTGATCAGGTTCCCCATGCTGTCCACACACACACACACACACACACACACAGTCTAACATCAGTCAGCATGTTTACATGCAGGTTAAAACTTCAGCTTAAGGCACAAACTGATATTTTTTCAAATGTCATGCATAAACCTTAAAGGACCATACCAGTGATTTTGCATGTACATAAAACATACATGTTACGTTACTGAAACCATTTTCCAAAACATAAACCTGTATTTTAGTTTTTCTGTTATTTTGCCAAACCTTTCTAAATCAAATGTTCAGGCGATACAAACACCTTAAAGTTCAACGTTTCGCCTGATAACAGGTACGTACAGAGGAGCACGGTTGTTTGTAATTTCTCGGTAAAAGTCGTCCTTTCCTGGGACTATATTTCCTGGCGGAGACGTACGTTTTTTTCCATCTCGCTCCATGTTGGATCAGTTAAATTAAGTAAAATAAAAATAATAACAGCATTTTGTTCTCTGTCATGATTATTTATCTCAGAACGTTTCAAATCTTTACAAGTTGATTTTTATATCATCCTGGAATAAACTGAAACCAATGTTAGTGTGTAAGGTAGGAAAAACAATTCTAATATTTACCGTTCCAGTAGCATGTTTTGGCAGTAATAACATGTAGAGTTGTATTTATTGGGCTCAAACATGCAAAAACCACAGGAATGATCCTTTAAAATGTAACCATTAAAAATGCTTTTTTAAATAATAAAACTATAAAAAATTAGATCTACTAAAACAAACATTTTAATCTATATTCTGCATTTATGAATCTGATGATGCTGTTTCTTTTTTTTTTAATCTCATTAGGTTTCATCTCTTTCTGCTGTCAAAATAAAAGTCTGGCTGTGAGTAAACACTGTCAAAATAAAAGTCTGGCTGAACAAACAAGCAGCAAACTGAGTGATGTTTTTAATCTGAAATGAGGAAGTGATGAAGTCTGAAAGTCTGGCCTAAATTTAAACCAGAGGAAGTAAAACTCAGCCAGGTAAGAAGCTTCAGAACAGATCTGACACGTTTCTACACAAATCTCTTTCTGTTAACGGGCTTTTTAAAATGAATTTCACTTCCTGCGTATTAAAATCAATGCTGGAGATCTCACATGATCTCTGTATGTTCCTCTGCACAGATTATAACTGGAACAGTTTTATCTCGTTGAAGTTTGGTGATTAAAAATATATTTCCACTGAAAGTCGTGCAAAGATTTTCACATTCATTAAATATATTTCATAACGAGAAAATATCCTGCATTCACAACAAGCGTTATCAGCAAAGTTACACCAAACCATCAAACATACAAACACGCTTCATACGTGTGGATAAAATCCCTTAAAACACTTAAAAACGCCTTAAAAACCCCTTAATCATCTGTTGATTGATGCACAAATCCTCTGAGTTCTGATTCTTTAAATCTGAACGTTTTACCTGAACGCTTCATTTTTAAAGATCAGGAGTTTTGACAAAATAACAGGAAAAGTAAAATACGGTTTTATGTTTTGGAAAATGTTTTAGTAACGTAACATGTATGCAGGTTGTATTTATTGGACTTAAACATGCAAAATCACCAGTATAGTCCTTTAAGTTGAGGAAGGCAGGAATGTTTTGATAATTAAAAGATTCCATTAACACAAAGACATGAACGTTAGCATTAACATGACATTTGTGTTATAGATTCTGGAGCATTTTAGTCCTGATATGATGACGTGAAGTTTCTATTTCATGCAGTTTGAATAGAAAATAACATTTTCTGAATCTGAATCTCTATAATAATTTTATAAAAGGCACTTTTAACACTTTTTTAAATATGTTATTGACATCAAGATCACTGTGTCATAATTTTTACCATTTGTCTACATCTCCTTGTCCCATTAAAGGACCATACCTATTCTATTCAGTTTTCATACATGTTACGTTACTGACAATCATTTCCCAAAGGATAAAACCGTATTTCAGCTTTCCTGATATTTTGCTAAATCTCTTAATCTTTCAAAATCAAATATTCAAGTGATACACCCACCTTAAAAATCCATGTTTCTCCTGCTAATAGTTACACAGCCTTATGAAGTCACGGTCCTTTAAATTTTTCCATAAACGCAGGTCTTCTTTTGGGACTATATTCCCCGGTGGAGGCATACATTCACTCCACGCTTTTTATTGAGCTTAAACACTAAAATTACATAACTTCTAAAAAAACCTGAATACACGTCTTGTTGGTGATGATGGATTACCTATCCCAAGAACGTTTACAGTATCAACAAGTTGATTTTAATAGCAGAATGAACTGAAACCAATGGAGGTCTGGAAGGTAGGAAAAACATTTTTAATTCACCGTTCCAGTAGGATGCTTTGGGAAATGATTGATGTAATGTTACATGTATGAAAACTGAATATATCAGGCTCAAACACGCAAAATGAGTGGTATGGTCCTTTAAAATACCATCTTCTCCTGTAGTTACAGGTAAATGCAGCTCTCACATAAACACAGTAACTTAGAAACACACACATAACACAAGTACACATGTACCTCACAGTATGTATAAGTACTGTATGAGTAAATGTATGTTACTTGGCTGCGTTCCAGCTGTGACGTCACAGACATGTATGAACACATCTGGTGATGTTGTTTGTGCTTTTTCCATCACATTTCACTAAAATCCTGTCATTATGTGAATCCAAGATCTCCAAAACTACAAAACACTTTTGAGTGAAAAATCTGTTAATTTGAGGAGTTTCATGATTTAAAGGACAATGCCGGTGATTTTTGCATCTTAAGCCCAATAAATACAACCTGCATACACATTACTGAAAACCCTTTTCCAAAAAACACAACCGTCTTTTACTTTTCCTGTTATTTTTTTTTTTTTTTTANTTTTTTTTTTTTTTTTTACTTGCAGGAAATCCACTAATCTTTGAAAATCAAACGTTCAGGTGATAAAAAAAAACACCGTAAAATTCCATGTTTCACCTGCTGACATGTAGAATGTAGAATAGACAGACAGTCGCTTTAATTTCTCAGTAAAATCTGGATGGATTATTTATCTCAGCACGTTTCACGTCTCTACATGTTGATTTTTAGGTCGTACAGAATAAACTGAAACCAATGACAGTCTGGAAGGTAGGAAAAACAATTCTAAAATTTCCACTGCAGAAGTGTTTAGGATGGTTGCTGGTACTGTAATGTCTATGTGAGTTGTATTTATTGGCCTCATGTATGCAAAACCACCGGTATGGTCCTTTAGCTTACAGGAAGCCTTCTGCACAAAGACTTTTTACCTTTGGTACTTTATTTTACTGTTATTACCTGTTGACTCATAGACCTGTGAATGCTTGTATCCGAGTATTTTTCCAGAGTAACGTCGTTACTTTTACTTAGTAAAGTATCTGAAAGCTTCCTAACATGTTCAGTGGAGATTTTTGTTTTTTTTTTTTTCACGCGTGTTGATGTATTTGTACATGAGTGAAACGCGGAAGCTTTCTGCGTGGTGAAGCCGCGGATCAGACACGCAGCGCGGCGTGCAGGACGCGACATGTCCGCTGCGTGGATCCTCCCTGCAGCCTCCACCCAGCCTGCAAACCCCAGCTTACCTTCTCTGATACCTGATCGATACTCCTGATAGGTGCCGTGTGTGTGAGTGTGTGTGTGCTTTCTCTCTGTATCCGGTGGTCCAGCGGTGCGTCCCGGTGGTCCGCCTCCTCTACATACTGAGACGGTGTGAACCCGGAAAACGCGCTCAGGCGCTCCGTTAACTATAAAAGGACTTGATTTCCTCAGGAGGAACTCAGCACTGACACAATCTGAGCGACGGCAACGGCAACCTGCAACTGCAACTGCAACGGCAACCTGCAGTCGGCCGACGCAGCTGCCTGAGGCCTGGCAGGTTGCTGCATGTTTGTGTTTCACAGCATTTCTTTATTTATTTTTGATCGGTTTGTTTGTTTGTTTGTTTGTTGGCAGGGTAACTCAAAAATTTAAGATGCTACTTGCATTAAAGGAACATGCCGGTGATTTTGCATGTTTAAGACCAATAAATATAATGCTATGTTACTGATAACCAGATTACCAAAAACATAAACTGTGGAGACTTGAAACTTGCTTGTTAATTCATAACAGTGAACATGGTGTGTATTAAAATTTAACTTTGATCCTTTAAGTAAAAAATAAGTGAGATAATTCAAATTTAATTATCCAAAGTAAAAGTCCTTGTTGTGATGAACACTGGAGCTTCACTGATGACGAAAATTCCCTTTTTTTCTGCAGGTTTGGGGATTTTCAAGAAAAGGGAGGAAGGAAATAAGGAAAGAATGAAAAAGGGGAATTAAAAAAATAGGAAAGAAGGAAGGATATGAGAGGAGGAAGAAATTGATGCAGGTCAGAAGCAAGAAAAGAGACCAAGAAGAAAAAAATAAAGTGTTTTTGTAACCTTCAGGGAAGGCTGACATGAATCCTGGGGAAGTTTTCTTCATAGATCTGAAGTATTCCCTACCAAGAAGGATAATTATGCAGATAATTAAAGAAAACTTTCCTGGAAAACAGGTTCTGTAAAGGTTTTATAACAGAACCCTTAGGGAACCCTTATACCTCTGTCATTAAAGATACAAGCTGTAAACCAGACAAACAATTACGTTGAGTAATTCTGAATTATGATTGGGTGAGAAATGAGAAATGCGCAAACAGTACATTTTCCATCTATACCTCAAAGTCTTCAGAGTATAATTGGACTGTAAATCAGAAAAAAAAAAGAAAAAAAAATCTTGTTTTTACAGGTAGCAGAGCTCCTGAAGCGTTCAGGAGCTCCTCCGAATCCAGAGATCTGCTGCCCCCTGCTGACCGGAACAGGAAGTACTGACACTAGGAAAGAAAGGATGATGTATATAAGAACAAGTGCAAAGAAGAAGTAAGTAAAAACGGGAGTTGTAAATAAGGAAAGAAGAAGACTAGAAAAGACTGACAGTAAGATAAGGAGAAGGAATAAGTATGGAAAAAAGGAAAGAGGTAGGAAAGGAAATGAGAAGGTGAGGAAGGAGAGGAGGATAAACGACACGAGGAGGTAAAAAAAAAAAGGAAAGAATAAGGCAAAGGATGCTAGGAGGAGAGATGGAAGGAAATGAGTAGATAGGGAAGGAAATCAGGAGATAAAGGAATAAGGAAAAGGAGGAGGCCAGGAAGGAATGGTAGATATGGGAGAAAAGAAGGAGGTAGGACAATAAAGGAGGAGGTAGGGAGAGAAGGAGGCGTTAAAACACAGCTTTGGTGAATCCTACATTTCCCATGTAGCGCAGCTGATAAGAGGAAGTGCGTCATTACGCATGACCTTGGTGTTCTTCATTTGACGTTTTTCACAGAGAGGACAGGCATGGCTGGAAAAGAACCGGGCGTAAGTGTTTTTCCTCTTACTTTTGTTTTAGGCTGACACTTTAGTCCGGTGTAGCGGTTAGTCTGGTTTAAACGTTCGGCTGTTTGTGGCTGTTTGCACGCTAGCTGGCGTCATTAGCTTTTATTAAACGACACGTGAATCAGGCTACAGGAGCAGCTCTGAGCTAATGCTACTGCTAGCTGGCTAGCAGCTGCAGTTTAAACTGTTCCAGCTGAATCAGAAGCTAGTTTCTAACAGAAAGTTATTCAGTAAGCTTTGAGAGATGAAGACACTGAATGTTTTATCAGCTGATACTGTTTGAGTTTATATGAAGGCTGATTAATGTGAGCTAACTCCTCTAACTGCGTAGCTAACGCTGCCTCGAACTTTCCTCCAGTTTTCGATTTCTTGCGCTTTCCCAAATTCCGTTAAAAATCTGTTAAAGTAGCTTTTAATTGTCTCATCAGCAAATGTATATACTTTATAATATTTGAATTATTATTTTATCTCGTTTTCTGGGGGGCATTTTTCAGTTCGGCGTAGGTTTTAACCCCTGAGCATCTTCGCATTTTGTAAAACATCAGTTTTTAGGATTTTCACGTTTTATTACTCTGCTTTAAAGTTGACCTTACAAAAGACTAATAATATAGAAAGTCATGAATGTTTGTTTAGCTAAAATTCCATTTTTAGGTTATTTGTTAGCCGAAGTGAGGATTTAAAAGAGAGAGAGAGAGAGAGTTTAGGTTTTGTCGTACCAAATTTTAATTTTGTGTCTAAGCCTGGAAGTATTATAAGATCCAGACTTTAAATGTAATTTGAGGAGATATTTAAAATTATTTTATTTAAACTTGACAGGTGATGTCAGCCTTTATTGCTGTTCAGGGCACATCATTTTATTAGGCCTGTAGTAAATGGGTAACATACATGATACCCATCTTCTTTTTTTTTTTTNTTTTTTTTTTTTGTTTTTGTTCAGTCTAATATTGGTTAATTATCAGCTTTTTCTGCTGCAGAGAGGAAAGTGAACTGCAAAATATTTTCAATCTGTCCTAATCTGTCATAAAGAAAACACTTAAAACTCTTTGTGTAGTGCTGCAGATCACTGTTATAAACTGAGACAAGCTGAATCTGATTGGCTGACAGAATCCTCCATGTTTTCCCTCCATGCAGGTCTCCTAACGCTGTCAGACTTCTTCCACTTCTCACTGTATATATATATATCTGTTTTATATTTCTCTGTTTAAAACAGGCTTTATAGTTTAAAGCTCCCACACTCAGGCTGCCTCTTTAGTTTAGTCGTGAGCTGTTTGTGCTGCAGGTAGAAGCAGGAAGTGGTTCTTTACTTGCAGCAGGTGTCTCACCTTTCCACTCAGCTTCATGTGATTATGAACCTGCTCAGGTCAAAACTTCATGTTCAGATGCGATTCATTTCATTACGATCGAACTTGGGGGAGACGGAGACACGTGTGTGTGTGTGTGTGTGTGTGTGTGTGTGTGTGTGTGTGTGTTGTATGTAAACTGCTTGTCTTTTAAATTGCCATATCATACGAGTCTTTTATCTGTCAGAAGTCAGAGGGTTTTGTGTCTTGCAGGGTTTCCTGCAGCAGCTGAGGCAGATCGCAGGCAGGATGTCATCGGGGCCTCGCGGCGCAGGCCTGGGCGTCAAACTGCTGATCGGCGCCGGAGCTTTGGCATATGGCGTGAAGGAAGCCACGTACACAGGTACTGTATGTAAACATGCATGTAAACATATAATCAGAGGATTAGCCTGTCAGGTAAATAAATAGGAGCTGAAGTGTCTTATGCTGATTATAATGTTGACGTGACTGAATAAATTGATTTACAGTCACATGACCTACATCTGGTACTCAGTCACATGACTCTGATTTAGGCTGATTTCAATCTAAGTCTGGTTCATGCTTCACACGGTGCAGACATAAATGCGGACGTCTCTGCAACGGACCATCTGTGTCATGGCATTCATGTTTTTTTGTGCATTCATGACGACCGCACACTTTAGCAGTGGCGCTGTATGTTAACAATGGTTAATTACATGCCTCAAAACATTATTTATTTATCCTCTCTGCTTCCACGCCTCTCCACACAACCTCGCTTTCCTCCGTACCTCTTCATATCTCTTCGCTTGGCCAGTCATGGTTGGAGGCGCGTAACGTCACGTGATCGCCGTCCACATTGCTTCAAAAATTGAGTGGATGCGTGACCACGAGTCGACCCTCTGAAGCGGTGTCTGCGGTTGGCCGTTATGGCCGCAATTACGTTATGGCCATTATGGTCACGCTTTCCATGTGCCATCGCATGAAGCAGGTTTAACTCTGGTTTTGCATGACTTTGAAAAAATGCATTTAGTGTGTTAATCTGAGTATAATCAGAGTTTTACATGTATGTAAGCATACTGAGTGTGTGTTTCTGTGTGTGCAGTGGAAGGAGGACAGAGGGCAATCATCTTTAACAGGATTGGCGGGATGCAGATGGACACGGTGCTGTCTGAGGGGCTGCACTTCAGGTATGAGGATTCAGCTCCGCATCACGGATTCCTGTTTTATCTGTCGACTATCAGCTTTACCTGTTTTCTTATCAGCAAATATTAGTAATTTATGTTAATAATGTGCATTTAAAGGACCATACCTCTGATTTTGTGTGTTTAAGCCCAATAAATACAACTCACATACATGTTACTGCCAACCATTTTCCAAAACATAAAACTGTATTGTAGTTTTTGGGATTTAATTCCTAAATCTTTCAAAATCAAATGTTCAGGTGAAACACTCACCTTAAAATTCAGTGTTTCACCTCCTAACACGTACGCCAGAAGAAGCACGGCCAGTTTTAATTTCTCAGTAAAAGTCGTCTTCTCCTGGGACTATTTTCCCTGGCAGAGACATACATGTTCTTCTGTGCAGCTTCATGTTAGACCGGTTAAATTAAGTAACTTAAAAAAATAAATAAATAACAACACTGTTTTTTCCTCTGATGATTATTTATCTCAGCATGTTTCACGTCTCTACAAGTTGATTTTTATGGAATGAACTGAAACTAATGATAGTCTGGAAGGTAGGAAAAACAATTGGAAAATGTGTAATGTGTCGTATTTATTATGCTCAAATATGAAAAACCACTGGTATTGTCCTTTAATGTCTAACAACCATAAACAGACAAAGGAAATAACTCAGCAACAAAACAGTTATAACTGCTGTCGCATTTAGACAAAAGTCACATTATTTATTATTTTCTGAGAAAAACAAGAATCTGTTTAATAATATTAGTACGTTATTTTATATTATATATATTATATTGTTGAATATAATTTAAACAATAATCTGTTTAATAACCGTTTTTTTGTAAATAATCATCTCAATTTTTGTTACTAATAGTAAAAATATTAAAATATAAATTATAGAAACAAACTAAAAAAAAGTAGTTTCAGCTTTTGTTAGGTAAACTCTTCTGGGTCTGTTCCTGATTTGTTGATTGATTTATTATTTAATTATTGATTGATTGATTGATTGATTGATTGAAAAGTCAAACAGCACATCCAGCAGATAAATGAGATGTGTGAAATAATGAGTATAAAAATGCGTAATAAGGTGCTTGTGCTCCGTTTGTGTCGTCAGGGTTCCCTGGTTCCAGTATCCCATCATCTATGACATCAGAGCCCGACCCCGAAAAATCTCCTCGCTCACAGGAAGTAAAGGTGAGGTGATCCGATCAGAGTGCTGAGGCAATGAGAGGAAGTAAAGCAGTAAAGTGCAAACTTGTAGAAATATATAAATAGCAGTGAGGGATATATATAACATGCTAAGATATACACAATATGAACAGTATTAAAGGACCATACCACCTGTTTTGCATGTTTGAGCCTAATATATTCAATTTTCGTACATGTTATGTTACTGACAATCATTTCCCAAAGGNTGCATGTTTGAGCCTAATATATTCAATTTTCGTACATGTTATGTTACTGACAATCATTTCCCAAAGGATAAAACTGTATTTCAGAAAAAAACCTAAAAGAATCAGAAAAAAAATTTTTTGAGAAATTTTCAGAAAACAAAAATTTCAGAAAAAAAACCTAATAGGCATCTTGTTTGCTGTGATGATTATCAGCACGTTTAAAGTCTCTACAAGTAGATTTTTATAGCTGGAATGAACTGAAGTCAATGACAGTCTGGAGGGTAGGAAAAACAATTCTAATATTTGCCACAAATGTAGTATATTTTGGGAAACAGTTGTCAGCAACATAACGTGTGGATTTTTTATATTAGGCTCAAACACACACAATCACCTCTGTGGTCCTTTAAAGGACCATACCGTCCATTTTACATGTTTAGCCTAATATATTCAGTTTTCATACATGCTATGTTACTGACAATCATTTCCCAAAGGATATTCCAGGTTTCCTGATATTTTGCTAAATCTCTTAATCTTTCAAAATCAAATATTCAAGTGATACACCCACCTTAAAAATCCATGTTTCTCCTGCTAATAGTTACACAGCCTTATGAAGTCACGGTCCTTTAAATTTTTCCATAAACGCAGGTCTTCTTTTGGGACTATATTCCCCGGTGGAGGCATACATTCACTCCACGCTTTTTATTGAGCTTAAACACTAAAATTACATAACTTCTAAAAAAACCTGAATACACGTCTTGTTGGTGATGATGGATTACCTATCCCAAGAACGTTTACAGTATCAACAAGTTGATTTTAATAGCAGAATGAACTGAAACCAATGGAGGTCTGGAAGGTAGGAAAAACATTTTTAATTCACCGTTCCAGTAGTATGCTTTGGAAATGATTGAAAATGGAAAATGATTGGGAAATGAATGTTACATGTATGAAAATTAAATATATTAGGCTCAAACATGCAAAATTAGTGGTATGGTCCTTTAAGGTGCAAAAGCAGGTTGGATATCTGATGAGGTTTCTGACCTGATCTGTTTCCATACCGATGGTTTTACATGTTTGAGCATAATAAATACTACTGCATACATGTTACGTTACCGCCAGTCCTTTTCCTAAACATACTACTGGAGTGTTAAATGTTAGAATTGTTTTTCCTGCCTTCCAGACTGCCATTGGTTTCATTTTATTCCAGCATGCTATAGAGACTTGACATGTGCTTAAGATTGAAAAATATTTGACGTTAACGTAACGTGTATGCGGATTGCATTTATTGGGCTCAGACACGTAAAATCACTAGTATGGTCCTTTAAGTAAACCACATGTGACTTAAACTAGCACGTGACAAATAAAATGAATGAATTAGTAAAATATATTTCAATGTTAAATTATACAAATTGTGTTGCTACTGACTGGTAATGAGTCAGGAAACTCTGGCTGTGTGTTTCAGTGACCTTTGACCTTTTTTTTTTTTTTTTTTNTTTTTTTTTTTTTTTTGCTGTAGATCTGCAGATGGTGAACCTCACGCTGCGAGTTCTGTCCCGGCCGCTGGCGTCCAACCTGCCCACCCTCTACCAACAGCTGGGACAGGACTACGATGAGCGAGTCCTGCCCTCCATCGTCAACGAGGTGCTGAAGAGCGTGGTGGCGAAATTCAACGCCTCCCAGCTCATCACGCAGCGAGCTCAGGTACCGCCAAACCCACGACGTTTACGTCTTAAAGCAAGGATGTGTACTAAAGGACGCAGATGTCTTTTTAGAGTGTGTGTGTGTGTGTGTGTGTGTGTGTGTGTGTGTGTGTGTGTGNGGGGGGAGGGGGGGGCGTGCACGTGTCTATTAGAGAGAGATTTTATTTTGTAATCTCAACTGGATTAATTAGATTAATCATAAACAGGAATAACGGCACACAGTTTCACTTCTCTCTCTGGACTTCTGACACAGCGACAGAAAAAGAGAGAAAATAAAACCAAATTAATTACACGCATGTAGCCATCTCTGCTGCCAGATCAATCAATACATTGATCTGCAGATAGGTTTGGATTAGTGCGGATCACAAATGAAACGCTCCAGAGTTCGTTTGGAACCCAGACTTCCTCCTCAAAGCGGTCTCGCTGTTCAGACCTGCACAAACCAACCGGAACAAACCGGTTTTCACCACATACATGTGAAAACTCCCTTAGTGTCATGTCTTTAAATCGGATTTCTCCATCCTGATGGCGTGTTACCTGCCTGGTGACATGTTACCTGTCTGATGGCGTGTTCCTGCCAGGTGTCGCTGCTGATTCGCAGAGAGCTGTTTGAGCGGGCGAAGGACTTCAACATCATCCTGGACGACGTGGCGATCACCGAGCTCAGCTTCAGCCGCGAGTACACCGCCGCCGTGGAGGCCAAGNTGGACGACGTGGCGATCACCGAGCTCAGCTTCAGCCGCGAGTACACCGCCGCCGTGGAGGCCAAGCAAGTCGGTAAGACGCTGCAGACAGACAGGAAGTGCTGCTGTCACATCACGCCTCAGATTTCATCCGCACCAGATTCATTTCAGCTGTACCTCACCTGTCAGCAACATTAACACATTACTGCTGAGGATTTTTCAAAGCGGACATCCATTTCGTTTTTTTTAATGTAAATTAGAGACTTAAAGCTTCCTGAAACCGATTCTGTTATTCTGCTTCCATCAGCAGGAAACGTAAATCCAGAAAAGACGGCAGAGCATCCAGAGCTGCACTTGTGACATCATCAATTTTAATTACGTAGCAACGTGGCTAATGAGACTCGTTTCACCTCCCACACAGGAAACGTGGACCGTAACGCCATACCACACATACAACCCACATACGTGCTGTGTTACTGGAAAACAATTTCCAAAACGTAAAACCTTATTTTAGTTTCCAGTTATTTTTTCAGATCTCCTAATCTTTCTAAACACACCTTAAAATTCAACGTTTCACCTGCTAACACGACTGTAGAAGGCATGGCCATTTTTAATTTCTCAGTAAAAGTCGTCTTCTCCTTGGGACTAGATTTTCTGGCGGAGGCATACGTGTTCATGCAGCTCCATTTGGATCAGTTAAATAAAGTTATTTTGACAATAAACCTGATTATCTCAGCACGTTTAAAGTCTCTACAAGTAGATTTTTATAGCTGAAATGAACTGAAGTCAGTGACAGTCTGGAGGGTAGGAAAAACAATTCTAATATTTGCCACAAATGCAGTATATTTTGGGAAACGGTTGTCAGTAATGTAACGTGGATTTTTTATATTAAGCTCAAACACACACAATCACCTCTGTGGTCCTTTAAAGGACCATACCATCCATTTTCCATGTTTGAGCCTAATATATTCAGTTTTCATACATGTTACGTTACTGACAATCATTTCCCAAAGGATAAAACCGTATTTCAGCTTTCCTGATATTTTGCTAAATCTCTTAATCTTTCAAAATCAAATATTCAAGTGATACACCCACCTTAAAAATCCATGTTTCTCCTGCTAATAGTTACACAGCCTTATGAAGTCACGGTCCTTTAAATTTTTCCATAAACGCAGGTCTTCTTTTGGGACTATATTCCCCGGTGGAGGCATACATTCACTCCACGCTTTTTATTGAGCTTAAACACTAAAATTACATAACTTCTAAAAAAACCTGAATACACGTCTTGTTGGTGATGATGGATTACCTATCCCAAGAACGTTTACAGTATCAACAAGTTGATTTTAATAGAGAATGAACTGAAACCAGTGGAGGTCTGGAATGTAGGAAAAACATTTTTAATTCACTGTTCCAGTATTATCCTTTGGGAAATGATTGTCAGTAACGTAACATGTATGAAAACTGAATATATTAGGCTCAGACATGCAAAATGGGTGGTATGGTCCTTTAACAGCATAACGTTCTGCCTGCTGAGATCTAATTAGAAATCAGGAAATATAATCTAGCATCACAATCATCCAGATAACGCGTCCCAGCACAGAGATGGCGTTTTGACGTGTAAAAGGCGGTGGTAGTTTTAGTAGGAGGAGCTGACATGTTGTTCTCCTGCAGCCCAGCAGGAGGCGCAGCGAGCTCAGTTCTACGTGGAAAAAGCCAAACAGGACCAAAGGCAGAAGATCATTCAGGCTGAAGGAGAAGCTCAGGCTGCCAAGATGGTGAGTTCCTGTCCGAGGACCAATCAGGTTTCCTCCAGATTATCAGCAAAAATTATAGATTTGTTTTTAAACAGAGGCAGATTAGTTTAAGTTATGAGTAGGTGATATAATCTTAAAATAATATCACAATATCTCAAAGTAGTTTTGCAAAAACAATATTCATGATGAAATAAACACGTAACGCTGAACAGCGTTGTCATGGTGATTTTAGAAGTAAACAACACTACAAAACTGCAACAACATTAGTAATGAATCAGTGTAAAAGTAGAAACAGAGTTTAGAATAAAAAAATAGAATTTTTTAGAGCTTTTAATTTTTTAGAATTACAAAACTTGAATCTGGTTAACTTGAGCCAGTTTTCACGCAGCACATCTACCGCCTGCATGACTGAGGATCTTCAAACTGCAGAGTTTTTCCTTCAGTAAATATAATATATCAATAATAAATGCTGTAATATTTTAGCTGTAAACAGTAACTCAGATTAGCTTTAGCTGCTCGTCTTCAGTCGTTATAAAACATCAATAATATCAACAAATAAAATGAGCTCAGATTTTAAGGTCACATGTAAACAGCAAAACAAATCTTTTTGTATTTCTTTATATATTTCCAAGTTTATTTCATTTATATACACGTTTTTTGCATGAAAGTAATTCACAAAGACAGATATATCTACATACCATAAAAACACAGAGACATTGCAAGATTAAAATAGAGACACGTTTAAAGTAGAACTGGGCGATAAATCAATTTAATTGATTAATTTGATTTTACGTTTTGGCACGACGTGTAAAGTGGCTGAATCGTCATAGAGATTATTTTTTTAAACCTATTATCTAACTATTTTTAATGGGAAATGCGTCAGCGGGTCGCTTCCTGTCAAACAAGCTCGTCCGTCACGTTGGTTGATGCCCCGCCCACAAAGCAGGTCAGACGTGTTAAGATGCAACAAACACTTCACTGAAGACGAGCTCAGACAGAAACGTCACGCCGTCACGTGGAAGCGGTTCGGTTTTTCTTCATGCTTGCAGCAGCGTGTCTGTAACGTCTGTAGGAGCTGCAGCAATGCAGCGCTGCGAGATGCAGATCTGCAGTCAAAGCACAGCGAAAAAGCAAATGATGTTACTGCATCATTTTCAGCGTCATGGTTTCTGATCAGAGGGCTTCATACGTGGAATATGTAACATGTCAGAGCATCCAGAGGCAGCAGACAGGCTGGTGTTCCTCACAGGAAGCTGCACATTACTATAAAAACCTTTTATTTTGAAAGTTTTTTTTTTTAAAGCCCTACAATTTTATTTAAAAGCATCATTATTTGTTTTTATTATTTTAATAAAGAAAATACTTANCCCTACAATTTTATTTAAAAGCATCATTATTTGTTTTTATTATTTTAATAAAGAAAATACTTATTTGAATTATGGCTTAATTGTTAGTTTAGAGAAAAAAAAGAAAAATCGAGATTAAAATTGAGAATCGTCCATACGTGAAAAAAATGGAGGTTTTATTTTTAGATCATATCACCCAGCCTGAGTTCAAACACAGTTTAAACCAGGGAGTCAGACAAAACGAGAAAAAACAGTTAAACACAGAGAATAACAGTCTTTAGGTGCAGTTTAAAGGACTGGGCCTGTCTGACAGAAAAACTCTGTCCACGGTGCCACGGCGGGCGGTCTGAGGGTCTGGTGAAGAAGTTCTGAGACACGTATGTAGGGGAGACCACGGACAGATGTGTAGACAGTTAGAAGGATTCAGAAGTTTCTCCTGAAATGAGCTGATGTGTCTGGTTTCTTGGATCTTGTTAATAACCGGCAGCAGAGTTTTGAATTTGTTTTAAACAGGAAGTGGCAGTCTGAGATGTCATGGCAGAGGAAGTTACTGTATTTTACTGGTACTACTCCTTTAATTTTTAAATAGTAAGCATTTAAACTTAAATGGAGTATTTGAGTTTGTAGTATTTGGAAGATTTTAGTGTTTTATCGGCTCTCTGATCAGAACATTTGATTTTAGGATAATTATATGCTAACCTCTGTAACGATAATAACAGCTAAAAGTTTTCTTTACGCTCACATTAATCCACCTAAAACTCTGAGCTTTAACAGACTCGCCCGTCAAACAGCCGCTCGTTTTTCTCCTCGCCCACATGCGTGAGAATATTCATAAAGTTTGGCGTGTAATGACGCAACACGCCTGCAGAAGTTTGCTGCAGCTGCAGGATGATTTGTCTGACGGACCGGTGGAGCTCGTCAGATTTCTGCCTCAGGCCGACCGACCGCTCTCTTTTGTTTCCCGTCACAGTATATTCCTGTGAATTCATTATTAACTCTGTGTGTGTGTGTGTGTGTGCGTGTGCGTTAGCTGGGAGAGGCTGTGACGAAGAACCCGGGCTACCTGAAACTGAGGAAGATCCGGGCGGCACAGAACATCGCCAAAACGGTAAGAATGGTTTCTGCTGTGAGCTTCCTGTCTGTACGGCTTCTTCTTCTTCTTCTTCTTCTTCTTCTTCTTCTTCTTCTTCTTCTTCTTCTTCTTCTTCTTCTTCTTCTTCTGAGCTTCCTGTCTGTACGGCTTCTTCTTCTTCTTCTTCTTCTTCTTCTTCTTCTTCTTCTTCTTCTTCTTGCTCCACCAAGGCCAACAAAATCCCTTCTGGATTCTGTGTGATCCAGGATATGATCTTAAATAAACAGCTTTTCTTTAAAAACATTTTAGCTACTATGCTACATTTAATTGGCCAATTAGCATTAATTTTAGCAAAATTAGCAAAATTCTTCTGGATCCAGAATTTGGGATCACCTCCAGAATTTCTTCCTTTCAACATTATCTACCCATCCCCAAAATTTCATCCAAATCTGTCCTTAACTTTTCCAGATATCCTGCCAAAATCAAACAAACGCAGGTGGTCACATGACCTCTTGGTGGCGCTAAATATTAGAAACACGTTCCTGATGAGCTGCAGCTGCTTCTGCACCCAAATCTGAACCAGTCAGGCTGCAAGTAATGATAATTGTAGATATTGATTAATCTACAACATTGGAAATATTGGCAGTGGAAGATGATAATGGACCAGTGTAGAGATTCGACATCTTTGGTTTATTAATGCATAATAAACTGCGTAATGCAAACCAAAACTAAATAAAATAAACTTTAAGACTTATAACAGCTACGATATAAAAGGTAAAATAGTCGTAAAACCAAATCCACATGTCAGTCAGAAGTTATTTTTATTCCTCAGTTTGACAGGAAGTGAGCTCATCCTGCTGCTGTTTCACGCTGACACCACCAGGTGGCAGCACGAACACATCAGCGGTCACGGCTGATCCTTAGATGACATGTATTGAACGTGTTTCCTGTGAGGAGGTCAGAGGATTTCTGCTGACAGGAAGAAGAAAGGAAGAGAAAAAAGGAAAGAAAAGACAGAATGTAATAAATTCAAAAGATAATTATTGACTAGAGGTCAAATAGGAGCATCAACGTGAAAGGAATCTTCATTTTATCAGATTTAACTTTTTCTTTCTTTTATAATAATATATAATAAATATTACCTGCATACATGTTGCATTGCTGTCCAGCCATTTTCTAAAAGAAATTTAATTTTTCCTGCTATTTTGCCAAATTTTCTAAACTTTCAAAATCAAATATTTTATATGCCCACCCCAAAAGTCCGTGTTTCACCTGCTAACATCCAAATAAAAAAGGTACGATCGTTTTAATTTCTCAGTAAATAATAGCAATAGCAGTCTGGAAGGTAGGAAAAACAATTCTAGTATTTACTGCTTCAGAAGTATGTTTTGGAAAATGGTTGTCAGTAACGTAACATGTATGTAGTTATTGTTTATTGGGCTCAAACATGCAAAACCACCGGTGTGGTCCTTTAATATGATAACAGATGTATTAAATCATCGGAAGGTTTGTGTCGGATTAATTTACAGACAGAAAAAAAGAAAAAGTCTGTCCTTGCCTGGAAGCTACATATTAAAGGACCATACCGTCCATTTTGCATGTTTGAGCCTAATATACTGTATTCATTACGTTACATGTATGAAAACTGAATATATTAGGCTCAAACATGCAAAATGGGTGGCATGGTCCTTTAANCGTTACATGTATGAAAACTGAATATATTAGGCTCAAACATGCAAAATGGGTGGCATGGTCCTTTAAGGTGTTGGTTTAAGTGGTTGGTGCTCGATAGATATTATTTATTATCTGACTCCTTTTTAAGCATTTTAACTTCTATTAATCTTAATTATTTATTAGGCATTCTTCTTTCTGTCTTGCGGTTTTCCTCTGTATGTTCTATTCTGCGTGAAGTCTGTTTTTCCGTGTTGCTGATCTATGTACTTTTGTTTGGCCCTTGAAGCATTAATAAAGTATAATAAATTTTGAGGGGAGGGGCTCTTTAATGCAGCGTCTGACCACCTTTCATGGTGGCTGCATCAGCGTGTGTAACCTCACATGTGACTGTAAAACACGGTTACATCATCTGCAGCACGCGCTCGTGTTTCCTGCACGGCGCAGTAATCCGCCCGCCGCTGATCCGTGAATCGGCTCAGTGTTGAAGCTCTGACAATGATCCTGTTGTGCTGAAGGAGCAGCGGGCCGCAAACCTTCACCTGGACCTGATCATATGTTTGTCCTGCAGGTGGCGCAGTCCCAGAACAAGGTGTACCTGAACGCTGACAGCCTGGTGCTCAACCTGCAGGACAGCAGCAGCTTCAAGTGAGTCCTGCACCGCATCACGTCACGGTGTCACAGACAGACACAGCACACGTACACGTAACACACACAGCATACACATAACATGCAATTATTAAGGTTGCGATTCAGCTGCATCGATCCGACGCGTTAAAATCTGTTGTTATCGATTAGTTGGGCACAAAATTAAACATTAAAAATAATCGTCCTTGAAGCGTATTCCTCTTTAAAACACACGGTACATCCGTGTTGCTCCTGCACGACACGCTGCAGCGCCTTCAATGTAAAAAAAAAAGCGATGCTGCTGATGAATTCTAACGTGCAGAGATGTTTTCCNGCAGCGCCTTCAATGTAAAAAAAAAAGCGATGCTGCTGATGAATTCTAACGTGCAGAGATGTTTTCCAAAGACTTGAACAGAGAAAACGCTGGAAAATATCAGAATCTCTGCTGCTGAGACGGTTTGCTGGAAAATGCATGAGGTAGCATTCCCCTCACGCTAAAGCTAAGCTAAACACGCTAAAGTTTAACATGCTAAAGGTTAACATGCTGAAGTTTAGCTAAATGCTCTGCATGTTTTTATGCATGCTGTATTATTATTCAGGCAGTAATGTGAATAATACAGTTAAATGATGGAATTAAAAGGATACTGTGAATACACGTAATACAGAATCTACGGAATACTCTGTAATTGTATGACGGGGAGTTCGCCGGGCGAGACGATGCGTGTTCAGTAAAGTAAAAACAAAAAGTTTAGTTTAATCCAGTTTATCAAAATAATCAGATTGAATTGTGGTGAATATTAAGAACTTCTTAATGCATCAATTCGTTTCCTAAATAATCGAAATCGAATCGCCATGGAGACAAAGATTTACTCCCCTACAATGTACTAATCATCATAGTACACTTAGGTGTTAGTACACAGTGACAAAGTACATTGTTTCCTGTGTACTAATGGGAAAATAATAAATGTGTGTAGAAACCAAAGATTTCCAGTGATTTAGTTTGTATTTTCTGCGTCTGATAATTCATCCTGAGTTGCTTCAGCATTTTCACATCAATATTTTGATCTCAGAAATGATATTGATGATATAATTGTCTGAAAGGTAAATCATGTGACTCAGAGGGAAGTGAAGTAGATGGAAGGTGGATTTGTTTTATTGTGGATGCAGCGAGGCTAGCAGTTTCCCTCTGCTTCCAGTCTTTATGCTAAGCTAGGCTAACTGCATCCTGGACCATCTTTGATCTGGAAAAGCTGGAAAACGAGGATTTTGCTTCAGATGCTGATATGAATCTAATCCCTCTTTTTCTGTCCGTTTTGCAGCATGTCTCTGGTGAAGTAAGAGGACGTCTCCATGACGATTTGTCATCATTCCCACTGTACAGTCAGTCCACTTCTACAGAAAGAAAAAAATCCTCCAGTCTCCTCCTAGCTCTTTATTTCTCCGTTCCTGGTCCTCGTTGACTCTGTACATCATTAGTCTGATCCAGATTTATGTGTGAAGCGGACACAAAACTGACTTTAATCCAGGGATTAGGTTATCCAGCGACCTTTCGCACTGTTTCACCACTAACTCTGCTTTCTGAGCTCGTGGAGTCGACGCAGTGGTTATGATGTCAGATAAATGTTTTCATCCTTTATGAAAGCGATCATGGAGGTTCATGTCTGTCCTCACACAGGTATCTGTAATCAGACGCAGTTTATCATGATTCTAATCCAGACTTTGGAGACGTGTCCTAATCAATGTAGACGTAAAGGCCCGAGATGTAAGCATAAACACGCTAATATACATTTTATTTATGAAGAGTTTGAAGGTTTGAGCTAAGCTAGGTTTGATGAAGTTAACACCAACATGGAAAAGAAGAAAGCTGCCCTCATCCAGGTTTGTGTACATGGTGTTATTCCGTGAAGAGGCTGTTTGATTATAAAGGTTATGCTGTGTTTGTTATAAACTTGGGATTTCCAACATCTGACCGTTAAGAGTCAAAGAAAACGCCCCCTCAACTCAGAATTCCAACCCGAAAAGTCGGACAAGCTTTCCCAGCCGTTGAGTTCAGCGCTGACCTCATTTCAGCGAGGCTGCTCACATGGTAGAAATGAATGTTTAGAAGCGTTTAGTTTGATTCGGTCGTGATTCAGACGCAGCAACAGATTACAGGTGAAAGATGACGGTGCAGCTACTGCTTTCAAACAGCGAATCATTCAGAAACGATCATACGTCCCACAGAGAAAAGAAACTGTTCACGTCTCACACTTTAAGCTTGATTGGTGGTAAATGACATAATTCCGAGGTACAGTGAACGCAGCATTGGCAGGTGGAGGTCGAGTACAAACAGTAGCTTTTCTGTTCCACAACTATCAGATCTGATCAGCCGTTCATAACCTTCTGATCCAGCATCACATCACACGAAACACCGCGGCATACGACCTTACCGTTTACCTTTCAACGCTACTCTGAGATTCAAGCACCAATGGATTTTCATGTTGAATAAATATGTGGAGTTTTTTGTTAATTTAGTTTATGAGTACATATTTTCTTTACCATCTCAAACCTAAAACAACCTTTAAACTTCAACAGCCTTCATGTCTTCAGGTTAACGGCTGTTTTTTTTTTTTTTTTTTTTCAGCTTAAAGGAGACGTACACGGATTTAAACGCACATATTTCAGAGAGAGAGAGAGAATGAATAGTTGAGATAGATATGGATGATAGATGGATGAATGGATGGGTAAGTAAAAGTCTGAGACCACGTGTAAAACCCGTGCTGTTTTCCATGTAAATGTGGAAATAATCAGAAAGTCTGACATCACATGAAGCTCATCATGCTGGGATAACTTTGCTCATCAGGTTTTTACATACGTGTGGAGTCCATGATGATGTCATTAAAGCTAAAGATACTAAGATATTCTGACGTTCATGGACATTTTTCAAAGATTTAATTTTTAAGATGATATTATCATTTGGAATGAAAAATTTTGCATTAAATTCAAAAAGAATGCAAAATAGAAGCATTTTCACAGCGGTCTCAGACTTTTGGACCCCGCTGTACCAGGTATGATAAATATGATGGATGGATGATAGAAGAGATCAGAGGTGTGCAGTAACGCCTTCCATTTACTCCGTTACATTTACTGAAGTAACTTTTTCCACAAAATTGTACTTCACTGAGTAGTTTTAACTCATACTTGAGTATATTTATGAAGATAAAAATATACTTTTACTGCGTTACGTTTGGTCGCACTCTTTGCGTTACTTTTGATTGCACCGTTTGAATTCAGTCACGTTCAGTTTTTCCTCTCGTTGTCAGACACTACACTGTCTGCTTCAGCTCCCAAGTAGCCACGCCCCCACCCTCCGTTTCCATAGTTTCACCCAGAGCAGAACAGTTATGGTGGAATCAACAGCAGGAGGTTTAGAAGAAGCACATCCCTGCCACACATTCAAACGCTGTTTTCTTTTCAGCTACATAACGCGTTGCATCTTTGTCGGTAAAAATGTGACATTTCAGCTTCTAAGAATCAACATGGAACTTGAGGAAACATGGTGGTAAGCTGCAACATTAGCTACTTAGCTAGCTGCTGCTGCTGCTAATGCTAACTTAAGTTTTCCTGTTCTATTCTGAGTAAATTCATGAAGCTAACCTAGCTAACTGTCTTGGGGCCAGGCCAGAATTGTCCTGATTTGTTATGTGGTAAATATCTGATTTATTACTGTCTGCTGTTTCTTTATATGATATGATTTGGATCGTATTAGAAGCTACATGTGGCTACGTAGCATTTTTTTCTCAGACGAGCGCTTTATAACTTACTGATTATTCTAAAGAATAAGCTTGATCAAAGTTGCGCACTACTCCAGTAATCTTTTTATAGATACTTTATTACTCAAGTCATTATTTTGACTCTGACTTATACTTGAGTTACTATAATCATAAAGTAACAATACTTTTACTAGAGTAGTTTCTGGCTGCTCTACTCTCTGGAAGAGCTGGATGGATCTGATAAATGTAACTCTCCGCTGGTCACAGCAGCTTCAGGCAGTGATTGGTCGGATGTGTTGAGGTGTGACAGCGTGAGAAACCCGTTTACCTGCTGACCAGGTGTTTTACCTGCTGACCAGGTGTCCAGCCAGCCAATCAGACTGATGAACCTGCTGCAGCTCCAAACTCTCAGCCTCAACATCAGCTCGAGCTTCTTCAACGACCTTTAACCTCTGCTGAGAAACAGCAGATGAAACTTAAAAAAACTCATTTGTGTTTTTCTGTTGGTTGAGCTTTGTTGTTAAAGGAGCATACTGGTGGTTTTGCATGTTTGGGCCAAATAAATACAGCTGGAGTGCAATAAAAATCAATTCACAGAGACTGGAAACGTGCTTCAGATAAATAATCCAAACATTCTTTTTTTTTTTAAATTTTATTTTTTATTTTTTGAATTATCTTATTTAATTGATTCAACACAGAGCTACATGGAAGAAAATGTATGACTCTGCCAGAGAATATAGTCCCAGGAACAAACTGCTTTTACAGAGAAGTTAAAAACAACCGTGCCTGCTCCGTACATACATACCTGTCAGCAGGTGAAACACTGAATTTTAAGGTGTTTGTATCACCTGAACATTTGCTTTTGAAATATTAGGAGATTTGGAAAAATAACAGGAAACTAAAATATAGTTTTATGTTTTAGAAAATGGTCAGTAAGGAAAATGTATGCAGGTTGTATTTATTGGACTTAAACTTTCAAAATCACCAGTATGGTCCTTTAAAAACAGACTTCAGCCATGTTGAACAGATTCCAGCCAGAAGACGCTTAACAGCATCATAGCAGATGCCCTGCGCATAGCTTATATATCAGCTCCTTTCTTTGGTCACATGACCCATATCATGTTTGTCCCTGCAGCCCCCCCACCCCCCTCCTGTTCTTCCTCAGGGTTGAAACAAAAAAAAAAAANGGGGGGGGGGGGTATTGTGTGCGGGACACAAAGCGAGCTGCCGTGTCGGCCATGTTGAGAGGCTGCTGTGCTTTTCTACATAAGAAAGGAGGAAGCAGAAGGCGGGGGAGGACAGAATGCAGACTCACGGGAGGGGGGTTTTTGGTTTATGTTAAAGGAGAGAGGAGAAGATAAATGCGCTCATGGCTGCAATCTGCAGCAGCTGCAGTTTGATGCTGAATGCAGAGAAACGACGCAGGTTTAACAGAAACTCAGATTTATCGTTTGGTAAATTAAAATTCAAGACGTCAGAACACGTCAACGTCTTCCTTCAAATAACAACGCAGTCCAGAGAAAAGGACTCTGGAATGTTCTGGAAGCAATCTCATTTGTTTTGGAAATGAGTTAAATTTATGAGACGTGAAGGATTTTAGACATAATTACAACAAAAATGACTTCAAACAAAAACACTTAATTACTGAAAATACTCGAATCATTCCTTTTGTCCTTACCCTTTAAAGGAGCATGCCAGTGGTTTTTGCATGTTTGACCTCTCTATATATAATCTAACGTCACCGCCAACCATTTTCCAAAACACACGACTGGAGTGCATTCTAGCATTGTTTTTCCTACCTTCCAGACTGTCATTGGTTTCATTTCATGGCAGTGCAACATAAAAATCAGCTGTAGAGATGTGAAACATGCTGAGATAATCAAACCAAACGTCATTATTGCTTTTTTTTTTGTCAAAGTTACTTTATCTGATCCAACACAGAGCTGCACGGAAGAATACGTATTCCTCCGCCAGGGAAAATAGTCCCAGGAGAGGATGGCTTTTACAGAGAAATTAAAATGACTGTCTTCTACAGACGTGTACATGTTAGCAGGCAAAAGGTGGAATTTTAAGGTGGATGTATCACCTGAAAAATGAGGGATTTGGCAAAACAGGAAAATGAAACTTTTTTTGAAAAACGGTTGTCATAACAGGTAGTATTTATCCGACTCAAACAGGCAAAACCATCAGTCTGGTCCTTTACGGCTTCATGCATGCTTAGCGCAGATGCGAAGTTCGTCCACGCGTCACTTTCATGGAGAAACAGCATTTTGCATCATCTGCCAGATTCCTCTTCCTGGTTTGTTCTTTCTGGCTTTCACATCTTCGTTCTTGGATTTTTCAGGAATGTTGCTCCGAGTATGGAATATCTCCTGCAGGACTTAGCACCGTTTGTCAAATCCGTCATGGAGGAATCACATACGTGTTGCTGCTTTCTCTAAGATGTTTGACATTTGTTTTCCTCTTTGCTCAGACAGTCATCTGAATTTATATCATGCAGAGTAACAATGTGTCTGCAGGTAGTGTTTATTGGACTTAAAGGACCATACTGCCATTTTACATATTAGAGACTAATATATTCAGTTTTCATACATGTTACGTTACTGACAATCATTTCCCAAAGGATAAAACCGTATTTCAGCTTTCCTGATATTTTGCTAAATCTCTTAATCTTTCAAAATCAAATATTCAAGTGATACACCCACCTTAAAAATCCATGTTTCTCCTGCTAATAGTTACACAGCCTTATGAAGTCACGGTCCTTTAAATTTTTCCATAAACGCAGGTCTTCTTTTGGGACTATATTCCCCGGTGGAGGCATACATTCACTCCACGCTTTTTATTGAGCTTAAACACTAAAATTACATAACTT
Source organism: Lucifuga dentata (assembly GCA_014773175.1). Classification (NCBI taxonomy): domain Eukaryota; kingdom Metazoa; phylum Chordata; class Actinopteri; order Ophidiiformes; family Bythitidae; genus Lucifuga; species Lucifuga dentata. The sequence continues at coordinate 29,465 of VXCM01006938.1, forward strand.
CTAAAAAAACCTGAATACACGTCTTGTTGGTGATGATGGATTACCTATCCCAAGAACGTTTACAGTATCAACAAGTTGATTTTAATAGCAGAATGAACTGAAACCAATGGAGGTCTGGAAGGTAGGAAAAACATTTTTAATTCACCGTTCCAGTAGCATGCTTTGGAAATGATTGTCAGTAACGTAACGTATGAAAACTGGACATATTAGGCTCAGACATGCAAAATCACTGGTATGGTCCTTTAACGTTTATCTGCACCTTCTGCAGGAGACTTTGGACACTCAAACAGTTTGATTTGGATCAGTAATGTCTCAAACGAAGCTTCAAGCAGATTTGAGGAAATATTTAGAGCATAAGAGTATTATCGTGTTTTTTTAGGTAATCAGTTTAAAACGATAAATAAACGAATGACGGATCTTCTCCTCCGTCTTCATCGTTTATTTAACGTCCTCCAGCGTCTCTCCGCTCTGCTGTCCTCTACAGGCTGGAACTTTGAAGCCTGTCACTCTTCTGGCCATGCCCCCAAACCATGATGTTAGAACATGTTTTTCATCAGCTGTGAATAGAACACCTGCTGTGATGTCACCGAAGGGGGCGTGGCCTCACGTGAAACACGATCAGAGCAACTACAAACAAACCTAACAGTAAATCAGATTTCAGATCTCAACGTGCCCATAATTATCCGTCCCTTCCTGTTCTGTTTTCGTCCTGTTGTGTCTTGTTTTGTCCTGTATTTTATGTATTTTTGGGGGTATTTCTGTTCTGTCTCATGTCCTCTGCTGTCCCTTTACTTCTGTCCTTTCATGTCCTGGGTTCTGTTGTTTGCTTCTTTTCCTCCTGCCCTGACCTTTAATTTGCTGTTCTGTCCTGTCCTGTCTTGTCTGTGCTATCATTTTCTCTCCTGACCTCTTTTGTCCTCTCTCGCCCTGCTTTGTCCTATCCTCTTATGTCGTCTCCACTCCTGTCCTTTTTTTTTTTTNCTTTTTTTTTTTGTCCTTTCTTGTTCTGTCCTTTTATGTCGTATTTTGCCGTGTTCGGTCTCGGCATGTTTTGTCCTCAACTGTTCTGTTCTCTTATCATGTTCTCTCCTGCCCTGTTATGTCCTCTCCTGTCCTCGTCTCATCTCTCTCCTGCAGCTGTCTCTCTCTCTCTCTCTCCTCCCTCCTTCCTGTCTGTTTGCGTTGACCTCGTTTTTGCTCCAGTTCATCAGCACCTTTTAATCTTCTGCTGCAGCCGAGAGAGAGAGAGAGAGAGAGAGAGAGAGAGGCGGTAGGGAGCGGGGGAGGGGGAGGGGCTTTAGTGAGACAGATCACTCATACACACATGCTAACACATGCTCATGACTCCACCCCTCCCTCACTCCTCCCCT
>VXCM01006939.1:4422-29207 GCA_014773175.1 Lucifuga dentata
GTCTGTCCTCTTTAGGAAGCCAGGTCTGTCTGTGGCGGCCTCTCTCGATGGCGAGGCTGTGCTCGCTGAGTCTGTACTTAGTCAGACATTTCCTTATGTTTGGGTTCGTCACAGTGGTCAGGTATTCTGCCACTCTGTATTCTCTGTTTAAGGCCAAACAGCATTCCAGGCTGCTCTGGTTTTTGGTGGATTCCTTCCTGTCAGGTAGTTTTCTTTTTGTTGTCTTATAATTTGGTTTAGTTGGATGTGGTTTCTGTCTGGGGGTTCTGCTTGTGAACAGAGTCCCCGGATCTGCTGGCTGAGGGGACATGTCTCTACAGTCTCTCTGTAGGTGAGGGCTTTGTTATGGAGTGTGTCAGGGTTGCTTTCTTTTAGGTGATTGTAGAATTTCAGTGCTCTTTTTTGAATTTTGATGATGAGGGGGTATCGTCCTAATTCTGCTCTGCATGCATTGTTTGGTGTTTTCCGTTGGACACGGAGAATTGAGTTGCAAAATTCTGCATGCAGAGTCTCAATTTGATGTTTGTCCCATTTTGTAAAATCTCTCTCTGATGATTTCTGACTCTAATATAATAATAATGACTCTCTCTCTCTCTCTCTCTCTCTCAGCCAGCCTTAGTGCAGAGGAAGTAATTCCACTAAGANTGACTCTCTCTCTCTCTCTCTCTCTCTCAGCCAGCCTTAGTGCAGAGGAAGTAATTCCACTAAGAATTCAGTTCCATTTTACAGCAAAGTGAGGTCAGAGTCTGATGGCTGTCAATCAGAAAGAGAGAGAGAACCAGAGCGAGCGAGTGCTAGCAGTAGTAATGGTAGTAGTATTAGAAGCAGCAGTAGTAGTAGTAGCAGTATTAATAGTATTAATAGTACTCATTATAGCTGAAGCTGAACTATTAGATGAGGATCAGATCTGATAAATGACTGGGAGCAGGAAACAGACGTGTGTGTGTGTGTGTGTGTGTGTACCTGTACAGGTGGCCTGGTTGTGTGTAGCGATCCGTTGTGACTGTAGGAGTACACAGTGAAGTCTGCAGGAAGTAGCAACCTGCAGGTAAACAACAACACCTGCTGTTAATTGTTTCAGGGATTTGATTCTCTCCGTGGTTTGAGGATGCACCTGAACGCAGCATCAGACACGCTGAGTCATCCTGAATCCCATGACCTTCACACGTTTCACACTTACAGCATCCTCCACACTCACACCAAAGCAGACACACAGATTTCAGAGGTTCAGTGAACGCACCACGAATCTCTCCAGTCTTTTAGTATTCATGTTCAGACACATAAAACGCATCAGATGTGAACTAAAACTAAATTAAACCTCAGAGATTTTTTATGATCATTTTCATTTGAAGAGGAAAGCTGAAAAATAAACAGGTTTCACCTCTGAGCAAAACACAAAAATACTAAATACATCACACTCATATATATATAAATATATATAGATATATATATAAGGGACTACAGATGAAAATTAGCTTTAGCTAACTCTGATACAGTACATCACATGGCAACATTTATGTTTAGCATTGTACATGGTGCCTTTTAAATAAATAAACAAACAAATATGTATGTTAATTTCTGTCCATTAATTACACATTTACATATATCCATTAGTAATTTGTGAGTATTGTCACAGTAGTACGCACTGCAAGTACGTGGTACGAGTACACGGTATGAGTACACGGCATCACATTATTACATGTTACAGACTTACTCGTTCCTCTGCAGGTGAACAACATGTTCAGTTCCATCCACAGTGATGGAGTAAGAGACCTGAGAGAGAGAGAGAGTTTATTATTTTAAAAATACAGGTAATTATTTTCTTCACACACAGGTTACCTGAAAAACATTCCAAAGTCACTGATCATTTAGCAGACGTGTGTGTGAGTGAGGCGGAGGGGGGGGNGGGGGGGGGGGGAGTGCTGTAGGATCATCAGGACAGGAAGTCAGTTGCCAGCAGCAGACTGGCTCTGCCCTTTAACACAGCAGGGGTCAAAGGTTGAGCTCTCACCCTCTGTGTTCTCTGTGGAGAGTTTATACTATGGGAGGAGTTAAAGTAATAAAACCCTCCCACAGCGAGCCTGATGCTCCACCCAAACAGGAAGTGCTGTGTCACAGAATGGTCAGTCCTTAAAGCATGTGACACATGGACCAATCACAGCCAGGCAGAAAAAGTTCACCTGCACAAAGAGCCTGTCTGACGTCTTTTTGCTCTAAATGTTCTTCATCATGCGAGCTCTTTAAAGTTCTTCTTCTTACACTTTCACAGTTCATCCACTTCCTGCTCATCCTGAGATTAAGAGCAGATCTTAGATCGTTTGTTCTGGTCTGAATCAGGAACTAAATTACAAAGTTGTTTACTGCTTATTTCAGTTTCCCACAGGAAAAAATCCAGTTGAACCAAATAGCAACAAAAGTCATGTGACATCACTCTCTCTGCTGATTGGTCAGACAGAAACTCCAAACAGTCATAGCATCATCTGATCCATGAAGAAGAAAACTATGACAGTAGAAGCTGAATCACATGTAGAAAACCACATGCTGCTTCACATGATATGAAGAACACATTCTGCCTTCACACGCCGAACATGCTGACAAAAACAAGCACACGCTAACCTGAACACGTGTTCATTTGAAAACAGTTTGAACATTTGCAAGTACAGTGTGTGTGTGTGTGTGTGCGCGCACACACACACACAACTGAATCTCTGCTGCTAATCAATCAACACATCAATATATGTTGATAGATATCAGGAGTTGGCGTGTCTGAGCGTGTTGGTGAACACGTCTTCAGACTGAGCGGCTTTGATGTCTGAACATGCGGCGACTTCCTGCAGTTTATTTCATTGATGACACATAATAACTGTGATTACAGATCACAAGGACTGTACGTGTATCAACAGTGTGAAGATCACTTTTGTTATCAGACGGTCATGTGATATGTGGACGTGTTGAGACAGATTAAAGCACGCACACACACATGCACGCACGCCCGCAAACACACACACACAAGCACATGCACGTAAGCATGCACATGCGCGCGCCCACATACACACAGTCCAGTGAAGATGAGAATGCTTGGAGCAAGTGAGCGCATATGTGTGTGTGAGTGCACGTGCATGTGTGCATGCGTGTGCTTGTGTGCATGTGCATGCATGAGAGAGTGTGCTCTTTTTGAATATTCAGCAACACTCGCCTGACAGACTGTGTGCGAGTGTGAACATGAGTGTGAATCTGTATGAATGTGTGTGATGGAATGAAAAACCGCCAAGCTGTGAGGAAGGGTGTGTTCAGTGTGTGTGTGTGTGTGTGTGTGTGTGTTGAACCTGTTCCAGCATGCAGGGCTGTAAAGAAAGATGACAGGAGAGAGAAAAGCTGGAGCTACCACACACACACACACACACACACACACACACACACACACACACACAGAAAAACAAAATGAGGAACAACAAAACAAAAGCAGAAGAAAAAACAACACAGTACCTGATTGGGCGGTTTGCCTTCAACGTCCCGCCTCTGCTTGCTCCCTATTGGCCGTGGGACTGTCAGCTGATAAGAGAAGAACTGGGCTGTCTGCTGGGAGGCGGAGCCTGTAGAAGGAAACAGGAAGTCAGAGGACAAACCTGTGAAAATAGCAAACTTCACGTAAAGTCTGATCAGAATTATTAACAATAATCAGCTGTTAATCTCTCACACACACACACACACTCAGCTGTTAATGTAGCAGAGTACTGTCAGTGAAAGCAGACATTTGGGCTTTTATTGTGAAAAGTTAGCAGGAAGTGTTTGCATAGCATAACAGTGAAAACAGGAAGTAGAATCTGTGTGAATGAAGGATGGTGCAGGTAAAAATGGCCTTTGGAGTAAGTTCCTGTCACAGTACAGGTGCTGCTCACCTTGTTTTTTACCTTGCTGTGTGTGCAGGCCACGCCCCTGAGCTATTATTTAAAGGAGCATACCAGTGAATGTTTTAAATGTTAACATGTACGTCTGAATGTAGAAGGCACGGCTGTTTTTAAAAGGATTATTTATCTCAGCACGTTTCACCTCTCTGCAAGGTGATTTTTATATCGTACTGGAGTGAGCAATGGCCGTCTGGAAGGTGGGAAAAACAATCCTAATATTTACTGCTCCAGTAGTATATTTTAGAAAATGGTTCAAAGCAATGTAACTTTAAAACCACCAGTATGGTCCTTTAAGCCCCAGTCATGACCTGAGCTTTTATTTGACAATTTACAGGCTGAAAATCAAATTAAACATTCTTTAAAAGCTTCAGAGGTTCTGCTGTTTAATCTCCTCAGAGTAACTAACACACACACACACACACGTTCTGGCAGCATTCTCTGTGGAACCATCAGGAAGATAATCCTGCAGGTGATGTGCATATAATATCCATTTTTAAGGGGATTTTTATTGTTTCATTCAGATTTTACATGATTTTATTTTAGACTTTGCACCATTGGAGATACAAGGTTTCTCACACTGTCAGATAAAAACCTTTTATCTCCAAGTTCTGTGATTTTATTATTGCTGCTTCTGGAGCTTTAAGTTACAATCACTGAATTATATTATTTCATATGACATACCTGATCACAGGCTCAGAACTTATCAGTCAACCCCTGTACATCCTGTGTGTGTGTGTGTGTGTGTGTGTGTGTTTGCTTTCAGTCTGTTTGTCATTGATCAGTGCTGAAATGTTTGAATCTCTCCAAATGTCTGAGGCCGCAGATGACATCATCGCCCAACCCCTCCCCCACATTTCTCCTAACCAGTGAGTCAGAGTGTGTGTGTGTGTGTGTGTGTGTGTGTGTGTGTGTGTGTGAGAAAGTCCTTCGTCCTCATTGCTCTGGACTCTCAGCATTTATGAGGTTATCTCAGGTCATTCTGAGTATGACATCACCACTTGGCTCTGCACTGTCTGCCACAAAGACACACAGGAAACACGCCTCTGCCACGGAAACAACACGCCAATATTTACCTGGACCTCCATCTGCCTCAGAGTCTGAGACACCATGTCAATCATTCACCTTTGGACTTGTGGAAGGTGTGTTGGTTTAGTGTTGATATAGCTAGGCTAACAGTTTCCCTTTCCTTCCAGCTATTGTGCTAAGCTAGGCTACCACTTTCCCCTGTTTCCAGTGTTTGTGCTAGGTTAGGCTAACAGTTTCCCCCTGATTCCAGTGTTTGTGCTAAGCTAGGCTAATCAGGCCCTTAGCTACAGTGATGAAAGTGAGGTCCATCTTCTCATCTGACTCTGAGGATGATGGAGAACAACAGGATTCATGGTGCAGACAAAGTTTCTCTCACTTCCTGTTTCACTTCCTCCTGCTGGAGTCAGAACATGTCAACATCAGCGTCTCTCTGAGCCCAAACGCCACAACGCCACACCTAACGTTCCCACAGCGTTCCCTAAAGGTTCTCCTTTGGTTAATGTATGTCTACATGACATGGCCGTTCCGGAATGTTAGGAATGAGAATTCTACAGAGCTGGAATTCCCTGAAGATTCCCAACATAATGCAGCCATATTTATTATTAATTTATTTACAGAACATTCTGGAACTTCCTCATTTTATAATAAAATCTTTTTAAGGAACACATTCTAGAACATTCCCTTCAGTAAAACTACTTAGGAAGGAACCTTAAGGAACCATATAATCTGTCTGCCACCCCCNCTCTCTCTCTCTCTCTCTCTCTCTCTAAGCTGCTTAAGGACTGAACCTGCAACTGGCAACAAAACACACAAACATGACCTGGACCAATGAGCTGAAAACACACACACACACACACACACACACACACTATAACTGGCTGCAGGCAGTATGACAGATGTACTGCAGTACAGGGTAACAGGGCATAGTACATCACTATGTGTGATATCATGTTTGTATAATCTGTACTTCATCACCGTTTACTATAGAACAATATTACACACATGCCAGAACACACACACCCACTAAGAACATGTTTAAAGGAGCATACTGGTGATTTTGTGCAATAAATACAATCCACATGGAAACTTGATACAATGTGTAACAGAAATACAGATAATGTTTGGCTGATAATTGCTGAGTGGAAGTTTATTAGTTTATTAGGAGGTTATTAGGAGTTTATTAGTTTATTAGGAGGTTATTAGGAGTTTATTAGGGGGTTATTAGGAGTTTATTAGGGGTTTTTATGTGCTGTCAGAGTTCATTGTTATGTCATATATTGTAGTAATGCAGTGTAGTATATAGAAATACATAAGGTAGTAAAGTACAGTACAGTACAACATATACTACACTACTGTACATTTAACACACATTTAGTGTAGTACAACATACTATTGTACTATTACCACATACACACGCACGCGCACAAACGGGGGGGAGGGAGAGGGAGAGAGAGAGAGACACACACACACACACAGAGAATCAGCTCGTCTTTCCCCAGTTTGACATGACTGAGTTTCTACGTATCTATCCATCTTCATCACTGTCAGACTCAGTCATCCTCTCCCTCCTCATCCTCACCTCTGCAGTCGGAGTTTCCGCCGAGCAGCAGCAGGCAGCAGAGAAGCAGCAGCGCCTCTCTGCTTTCCATCTTCATCCTCCTCTTCTGGAAAATAAAAGCTCCTCTCACACTAGCTGTCCTCTTCTTCTTCTCCTTCTTTTTGTTCTGGTTGTTTTCCAGACGTTTCCGTCATGCTAACACCGAGGCGGAGCGCTTTTCTTCCTCGGCCGAGCCATTCCTGCCCCGCTGTCCAGCCACAGGACGCCTCTATGTACAAGCGAGCTAACAGCTAACCCGAGCTAACAGCTAACCTGAGCTAACAGCTAACCCGAGCTAACAGCGGGTTTATTGTGGTATCTTAGAGGTTAAACGCTTTGGTAAAAGCAGCGGACATGTGTCCTCTGTTGAAGTAAAGTCTCCTGCTCGGTAAAGCCCGTCCTCACCGCGGCGGACAACAAAATAGTCTCCTTGTAAAGTGAAGACAAACCGGAAACATGCAGCAAGACTGACCAACACTTCCTATGGCCTTCAAAATAAGAGTCCCTTTAAATTTGTATCATCAAAGGTGCCATTCTGAGAAGAAAAAGAGTTTTTTTACTCTTCACATCATGAAAGCATGGAATGATCTTCCAGATGATGTAGAGCTCCTAATGTCATTTACAAGCAGTTTGGATTAATTCTGATCAACAAAGGATATTTTATGTTATTATAAAGCTGAGTTGTAAGTATTTATGGATTATTATTGACACTGATATTAATGTTATTTTAATTGTATTCTGTTTTGCAGTATATTGGGATTTTTTTTTTTTGATTGGTTGAATCCGGTGTAGAGAAAATTTGCTGTACCAGAAAATTTTCAATAAATTTAAATACATTTAAATTCAAGTAAAAGGAACAGCATCCCTACACCTTTTTGTTAAATAATCTTTTAATCAAACCACTGTGCACACTGAGTGAAAATAGACCATTTTAGATACTGTCTCTTTAAGCTCCCCTCCTTGTCTTGCTGGTTTCACCTCTGTAGGCTTCAGGTTTTGACACTTGGACAATGTGGACACAAACTCCTACAGTATAACAGTATAAAAATGAGGGACAATTAAAAAAAAAAATAGGCGAATATATGCCCTTCAAAACGTGTTTTAACCAAAGCTCAGTGTGAACATATAGAACATCCCATGATCTGACATATTTACTGTGTTTTAATATGATTCGAGAGCAGAAAAGAGGGTTGTTTGTTTTAAACAGACTGTTATAGATAAATTATGTTAAAAAAAAATGTATTCCCTTCTCTTTACTAAAGAGTAAATTCAACTTATATGTACATTTTATTTGCAAGTAATTTATAAATTGTTTCTGTAGGAATACTGCAGTAAATCTTTACTTATTTGACAATAAAATATGCTCTTATTTAGAAAGAACTTTAGAAAGTATGCTGCCAATTTGTGTTGCAGGAAATTGTTTTTATTTATTTATTTATTTATTTTAAGGTTTCAGGAAGGTTTGATAATAAATTTGGTTCCCTGAATGTTTCTCAAAATATTATGAGAACTCTATCAATTGTCAAATGAAATTATTCTAGAATCTGTTAAAGAAAACTTTCAGGGAACGTTTCCCAGACGTTCTGTAAAGGTTTTTATAAACAGACAATGTTCCTCGCTGGTAATTACACAACCAGTGAACGATGTTAGAACCAATAAACTATACTGGGAGTTTTGGAATTAACATTACCAAGGAGGAACTTCAGGGACGGTTTGGAGGAACATTTGCTCTTAAATAGGTTTGTCAGAAATGTCCAGATTTCCACAAGCTAAAATTTTGTTACTTTTAGTGTTTTAGAATGTTTAGATGGCAAAAAATAAGTAAATAATTTAATGAAAATTGAAATGAAAAAAATTACTCTAGAATCCAGAGTTCATTAATTCACAAATGCACGTTTAATGGATAAAAACATGTATGTGTCTGCTGACAAACTGTCAAAAATTCTGAAAAAAGTTTGAGTTTGGAAGGATTTTCCTTCAAACTGCTGATCGCTGCCATCAGCTTCTTATTTTGTAATAAGCGGAAGTTGTGTGCTGTGTTAATCTATTTTTAACACTAATCTCTGCTTGGAATGGTTTTAACCGCGTACGCCCCCTACAGGCTGTACCGGAACACAAACCGAGCACACCTCTTTAAATGTCAGAATTTTAGAACAATTTCTGCCATAAAAATGTGAAAACTTCACACTTGAAATTACGACACCAAAACACAGCAGGAAGAACCGGAAAGTGAACTGGTGAAGATTCTGCAACAGTGATCTCTGATTGGCTGAAATTTAAGAATACTTGTGCTGCGTTCAGGTGTTTCTGGTAAACAAACCCATCACGTAATTCAGTTTTATCAAAATGCAGTTATCTGATGTGTGTTCCGTTAAAAATAAGCATTTTTAAAGGATGAAACCGTTTTTATAATAAAACAATAAAGTTTGTGGTAACTTCCTGTTTCCGTCATTCTAACAAAAACAAACATTAATAAAAAAAAAACAAAAACAAAAATCGCAGGGATCCCAAGAATATGACCCTGAAAGACCACCAGACCTCTCCAGAGGACCCTAGAATTTCTTCAAGGACCTTTCATATGGTCTCAAGGACCCCAAAGACCCCAGAACCTCTTCAAAAAATCCCCAGACTCTCCTTAAAGACCACAAGAGTATCTTCAAGGATGCCAAGAACCTCATCAAAGATCACTTGAATATCCTCAGGGACCCCCCAGAACCTACTCAAAGACCCTGAGAGTATCCTCAAGCACCCTTATAATCTCCCAGAGACCCCTAAGTATTCTCAAAGACCTCTTGAACTTCCTCAGGGACCTCTAGAACCTCCACAAATACCCGCAGCGTATCCTCCATGTGTTCATGCTGGTGGTCCTGGGACCATGTCATACTAAAACGAGTCCTTGAAAGTGACAGCAGCAAAGACATATTTCCAGTTTTAATTTGGTTTTTATCACAAATATAAATTAATGTGTCAGCCAGAGAAATGAGAAAATCATCACGCCTCTCCATCTTGTTAAGGAGAATTTTATTACAAATTTTCATTATAAACAAAAGAAAGTAAAGAACCAAACAAAAATAAAAATATCCAGGAAGCAGCTGAATGGAAACGATGTACAGTGAACGCACCACGACTTCGTGCTGCGTTCACTGTACAGTATAAATATATACACACAGAAATATAAGCAACAGAAAGAAACAGCATTGATTCTAATGTTTTTAACATCAGATCTTCCTCTTCAGTTAAAGGACCAACCCAATGATTTTTGCACATTTGAGCACAATACATACAACTCACATATATGTTATGTTACCTTACCATTTTCCAAAACAAAACCATATTTATATTTAAAAAATAAAAAACAGATTTTGAATTATCAACAATTTATGACAACAAAAAGAGGAAAAAAGAAATCTGGGAAGGACAAGGTGGAAAGGATGAGCTGCTGTGTTCTGATTGGTCGGGACACGGCGTGTCAGACCCTCTGGCTCAGGCGGCGGTACAGCTGGATGGTCAGCAGCTGGACTTCGGGGTCGCCGGGGCTGATGTCGATGGCTCTGAGGAAGAAGGTCAGGGCCTCATCCAGCTTCCCCTCGCTGTAACACTGGCGCCCCCTGCTGACCAGACCGTCATAGCTCCCACATTCAGACTCACCGGCAGCAGTGTCCGTCCCCGCCGTCCTCTGGACGACCTGCAGAGACATCAGAAAAATACATCAAGAAAGAAAGGTGGTAGAAGTATAGAGCCAAAATGAGATGGCTCTATACTTCTACTTCTCTATACTTCTATGGTCACGGAGGTCACGTGACCAGCGGTCACGTGACCTCCGTGACAGAGATGAAATGAACAAAACACAAAGCAATGAGACACTCAGGTAAAGCAGCACCTCAGGACTCACCTGTGTGGGCGTGGCTTCAGCGTCCAGCGTGCACAGGTGCATCCTCTCTGAGGAATCCAGCTCAGCATCACCTGTCTGCTCCTCCTCCGTCTCCTCCTCACCGCTCACCTCCTCCATGGACAACAGTTCAGAGTCCTCCTCCTCTTCCTGAACCGCCTCCACTCCTTCTTCTTCCTCCTCCTCTTCTTCTTCTTCTTGCTGCTCCTCCTCCTCCTCCTCCTCCTCCNCCTTCTTCTTCCTCCTCCTCTTCTTCTTCTTCTTGCTGCTCCTCCTCCTCCTCCTCCTCCTCCTCTTCTTCTTCTTCCTCTTCTTCTTCTTGCTGCTCCTCCTCCTCCTCCTCCTCCTCTTCTTCTTCCTCTTCTTGCTGCTCCTTCTCCTCCTCCTCTTCTTCTTCCTCCTCCTCCTCCTCTGTGAATGTCTCTTCTGCTGCTGAAACATCAAGAAATTCATGTTTAGCAGCAGGTAATGGCGTGTATCACATGTATCACGTCTAGCACCCTGTGAGGCTTTGATGCTCTTTACATACATGATAGACAGACCAACATGTCTTCATAAAGGACCATACCGGTGAGTCTGCATGTCTGAGCACAATAAATACAACCTGCATGTGTTACGTTGCTGACAGCCATTTTTCACAACATGACACATGTTTTAGTTTTCCTCTTATTTCACCAAACCTGCTAATCGTTCAAAACGCGGCAGGTGTGTGTCTGTGGACACGTGTCGTGCATGCTCCACTCAAACATGTAAAATCACCAGTATGACCCTTTAAACACAGTCTGAGATGAAACAGAAAAGATCAGAGGAGAGAAGCACGACTAAAAGCATCTTCACGTGTGTCAGGAACGTGTCCATCCTGCTCGTCTTCGTCTCGGATGAGGGACAGGATGAAGGAGCGGCGGGACGCCACGGAGACGTTTCCTCCCGTGCTCCTGCTGCTGCTGCTGCTGAGACAAGCGGATACAGAAGAGGCGGTTTTAGGCGTGGATGCTCCCAGTGCCTGGAAAGAGTCCTGAAGCTGCCTGTCATCTTCCTCCTCCTCCTCCTCCTCCTCGCTGTTGTGGATCACTGCGGCTCTCTTCTTCCTGGTACCGATGAAGGACTGGTCGGCTGACTGGTCGGAGCAGAGGTTTGGCCTGATCTCCCCGCCGTCTTTTCTCTCTGACAGAGATTTGTCCACGTTAAAAGTTCCCTCCATCTGCAGCTGTGACAGCAGCTTCCTCTCCTCCTCCTCTTCCTCCTCCTCCTCCTCCTTCAGGTCCTGCTCAGAGAACATGTCGCCGCTCTCCTCCAGCCACAGGTTGAAGTTTCCGTTGAAGGATTCCTGCTGAGCGCTGAGTCTGGAGCTCTGACAGACAGATGTGACGTCGCCGCCCTCTGCTGGATTCTACAGGAACTACAGCACGTTAGTTTACACAGATTTAACATACATGTGCTGTCAGCATCACGGACGCTTATATTCTGTGGAATTCTGCTGCATTTTTATATGTAGCCTCTAACGAAATTTAACAGCATATATGTATGTGTGTGTGTGTGTATGTGTGTGTGTATGCCATCTTATTTAAATTTGATACTTTTTTTTTTTTTACTCTGACTTTTATTTGTTTTAATTATATTTGCTTTTCTTACAATAAGAACGTTGAACTTTTGGTTCAGATGAATCAGCAGCTTGAAGACATTAGCTTGCGTTAGCATACTGTGATGCTAGCTGGACATTTTGTTGGTAATATTTAGTCTAAACAATGAATTTAAAAAAAGGAAGAACTGATCATTTTAATAAAATCATTAATCAATACAAACCTGAAGCACAGAGAGTCTCTGATCAGACGGACGTCCCTCAGACACTTCCTGTGGACTCATCTCTTCATCATCAGCAGCTGGAACCTCAGACGTCACAAACCACTCCTCCTCCTCCTCCTCCTCCTCCTCCACCTCCTTCACCTCTTCCTCCTCCTTCACCTCTTCCTCTTCCTCCTCCTCCTCTTCCTCCTCCACTGAAGCATCCACAGCGACAGCCTCATCACATAGCAGCCAGTCTTCCTGCTGCAGCGCTGCATCAGCTGCTTCCTCTTCCTCTTCCTCTCGGCTGCTTCCTGCTGCAGGTGAGTGTTGCATCGTACCTTCGTCCTCCGTTAGGTTGATCACCTGCGGTTGATCACCTTGATCACCTCTGAGCTCCTGCGGTCTCAGATTCTGTTCACGCTCCTCTGAGCCAGAACCAGACCGATCCGAGTCCAGCAGGACCACCGACCCGTCCAAGTCTTCGTCCTGCCGTGGGAAGGCAGGACCGGGTCTGGGATTTGTGGGTTTCTTCTCGTGCGGCGTGTCTTTGGCGTTTTGGACGGGCTGTCGTAGCCACGCCGGCTCCGTGCTGGACGCTTCGCTCTCTGCCAGCTGCATCTGCAGCTCTGACTCCGCCTTCATCAGCTCCTGAGCCTTCTGGACACGCCCCTCGATGTAGTGGTGCTCCTCCTGGTCCTCCGGAGCCTCGTCGTGGTTCAGGTCCAGAGAAAACATCAGGTCGTGATCCGAGATCCCGAACATGTCCATGGCGTGGAGGTGAGCGATGTGGCGGTCGAGCTCGGGGTCGGTCTGGCGGTGTGTGGCGTGCAGCGCCTGAAGCTGCGTCTGGGTGGAGGAGGAGCGCGGGTCCTCCAGCGTGAACAGCTCCTTCAGGTCCTGCCTGCTGAAGTACCGGAAGGGGTTCTTGTTGTCGCCGGTGTTCTGTCTGATCAGAGAGTCTTTGAAAACCTGCCGCCTGTAGATCTTCTCCTCCACCGTGCCGCAGGTGATCAGCCTGTAGATCACCACGTTTTCCGTCTGGCCGATGCGGTACGCCCGATCCACCGCTTGAGCGTCCGTGGCCGGATTCCAGCTCGGATCGTAGATCACGACTCTGTTTGCTGCCGTCAGGGTGATGCCGACTCCGCCCACCTGCAGCAGAACCACGACGACGGTTATCCCGATGTTCCCTCATATCAGCGAGTTACGTCAGCAACAACAAATGACGAGGAGGTCTGATACGCCAAAATAACACGACTACGCCTGACTGATAAACGCTCCGCAGGAAGTCAAGTCCTGCTGAAAACCTGCGTAATTCATCTGCAGGTGTTTTTCTGTGATGCTGAGCTGAACTCACCTGTGTGGTGAGCAGAAAGACAGAGTAACGTCTGTCGGCCTGGAAGCGTGAGATGCGTTTCTGCCTCTCAGCCAGCTGAGTGATCGTTCCGTCCAATCGCATCACTCTGAAGCCTCTGTTGGTTAAAATCCGCTCGATGATATCAAGCACCTTCCTGTAACGCAAAGAAGGAAAACGATTCATTTTAAAGTGATGTCAGAAGAAAACTATGACAGCAGAAGCTGAATCACGTGTGGAAAACCACATGCTGCTTCACATGATGTGAAGAAGACGTGCTGCCTTCACACGCTGAAAACATACAAGCACATGCTAATCTGAACACGTGTTAGCTAAGATGGTATGACGGTGTGTTTCCACCTTTAACAGCACAGTTTGATCTGACCATCAGAGGCGGAGTTTGCTTAACGTGAAACACACACACACACACACACACACACATCTCTGCTGCTAATCAATCCATACATCAATACATTGATCTGGAGCTGGAAGATCATACATGAAGTGTGATAAATGATCTGATCAGCTGATCAGGATCAAACCGTGAAGTGAAAACATGAAGTATTCTTCATGTTTATGTGAGAATGTGGCTTAATAAAACCAAAACGTCTGACAGAAATCTGATCAGAAACCGATTTGATTTTGTCCCGTTTCGGTTTTTTTGACTTTGAGGAATTCTGCTTCATAATCAGAAACATGTCGGAGTTTTTTTCTCACTTCCTGTTAAAGAAGAGTCTTCTGACGTGAAAGATGTTAATGAATAATGATTAATAATGAGCTGCAGCACACACACACACACACACACACAGACACACACACACACCTGATAATGCTGCTGACTCCACGTGTCATGTTCTCTGGGTTAAAACTTGAGTTCTTTTGTTTGTCTGAACATTAATGTCTGCTTGGCGTGTGCTTGGCATGTCTCCGTTACACTGATCCAGTTTGTGACCCGGAAGTGAGATGAAGGTGAACTGTAAGGTTCCTGTCTTACCTGTAACGAGCGAAGACGAGCGTGCGGTGTCCTTCCTGCCTGAGTCTGTCCAGCAGCTGGGACAGGAAGAGCAGTTTTCCGGACTCTGATATTAAGGTTTCGTCGGGAATGTCATCGATGCTGCGAGCGTCGCCGCTCTCCTCGTCCCGCCGGCCGTCCGGCTCCTCGTCCTCCAGGCCGAGCTTGGCGAAGGCGGTGGCGGACAGCAGCCTGGGATGGTCGCAGAGCTTCTTGAGGATGCTGAGCTCGGCCAGCGGAGACCTGCTGGTCATCAGCAGCTGCTTGACGTGGTCCAGAGACAGGAACTGCCGGTAGATCTGCTCCTGGATGCTGCTCAGGTACGTCCACACAATCAGGTCGTTCTTCCTGGTTAAATGCAGCGTCTCTGCCGCAGGACAGGACTTTAACTCTTCGTATGCTGATGCCTCGTCTGTTTTTTCTTTCTGCACTTCTGCCTTCGTCCTGCGCAGGAAGTAGGGCTTTATGATGGTCATCAGGTTCTCAGACATCCTGGAGCCCAGAGCCTTCTCTCCGGGCGTGGCGTCTTTTTCTCGGGCCCGGGTGATGGGGTTCTCGTACTCCGCCTTAAAGGTTTTAGCGGTGCCCAGCAGAGTTCCTTGGCAGGCGAAGTCAAAGAGCGCCCACATCTCCCTCAGGTTGTTCTGGACCGGCGTTCCCGTCAGGAGGACTCTGTTGGCGGCGGGAATGGCGGAGGCTCTTTTGGCCGTTTTGGTGGAGGCGGTTTTGATTTTGTGGGCTTCGTCCAGGATCAAGTAGTCCCACCTGAACTCTCGGCCCTGGTACGACGCCAGCTGCTGCCAGTTGCTGATCAGCATCTGGTAGGTGGTGATGACGACGCCGCCTCGCCTCTGGATCTTCTCCAGGTTCCTGCTGCGTTCCGCTTTGCTGCTGCCGTGAAACGCTTTGACCCGCATGCCGGGCGTCCATTTAGCAAACTCGCTGCTCCAGTTTGTGATGAGCGACGTCGGCATGACCAGCAGAGCGTTCTTCACCCGCTCTGCGTCGAACATGCCGGACAGGAAGGAGATGACCTGGACGGTTTTACCCAGACCCATGTCGTCTGCCAGGATGCCGCCTTTCCGCCCGTCCCGGTACAGACTGTATAAGAAGGCGACGCCGGCTCTCTGGTAGCTGTAAAGTTTGTCATGTAATTCTTTGAAAAGCATCAATCCGCTGCTGTTGACGTTAAGAAACTCTTCATCCTCGCTTTCTGACATCAGTTCCTCCAGTTTCTTTATTCGTCCTTCCAGTTTGAGGCTGGGCTGAATCTGATTGGCCCGTCTGAAGAGTTCCACCGCCGTGCAGAAGTCTCCCTGTCTGGCAGCGTCTTTACCGTCTCTGATCAGCCTGCAGAACAAAAAGCATCAGCCGTGACGTCACGTATCAGTTATCATGATTCAGACAATAACCACATGTATGACGGCAAATATGTGGAAAGAAACTGCAGCAACATTGAGCCTTACTTTCTGTTTTTAAGTTTAATATGTTTTTGATGCATTTTGACTTTATTAGTAACAAGAAGCACATTTCTTATGTAAATCATAGTAATAACTGTGAGAGGAAGTGACTGCACTGCATGTTGTTTTTATGCTCCTCCACATGTACGCT
Organism: Lucifuga dentata; assembly: GCA_014773175.1. NCBI lineage: Eukaryota > Metazoa > Chordata > Actinopteri > Ophidiiformes > Bythitidae > Lucifuga > Lucifuga dentata. Next base: position 20,605 of record VXCM01006939.1, read on the forward strand.
GAATCATGTCTGATCCTGAACTGCTCAAACTGTCCCTCTTTACACATAACGGTTCTCCGCACGTTGCTAGACCAACGCCGTGACCTTGCAGGCGGCGCCGAGACTGATGATGTCAGCCAAAACTCTGAGGGACGGCGTCCCTCTGACGAGAACATTAAGAAGCTCTGTGACACGGAGGCTGTATGAACGGTCCGTGTCAGTGCTCCCCGTGTACACGAGAATGTTTGTGTGTGTGTAGAAATTATTCCATCTTCAGCAGGAAAATTGTAGCATCAGTTTTCTTTTCTTTTTTTTTTTACAAAAACCTGACAGGTTATTTCAGACGCTGAGCAGAAAGAGCTGCACGTCTGAAAGCAGCTTTTTGAAGCTGAATTATGGAGTCGATCGTTGCTAAAAGTTGTTACCTGTCGTAGGTGTCCATCCTGTCGTCTGCATCCATGGACAGAGACCTGTCAACACACAGAGGTCAGAGGTCAGTCACAGCTAGCGGTTTGTTTTGTTCCTCACAACATTCTCCGGTTTTCCAGTCTGGATCTGACTCATCTTCTGGGAAAACTTCTGGAAATGTTCATAAAAACCTTCCCACAATGTTCCTACAACTTCATCCCTAACACAGAGATGAGCAGCCATCAACAAACATCAACACTGTATGGATTCATATTCTGTTAGAAATATTCTCCATATCTCACGTTTGAAAGAGACAATGTTCAAGGAAGAGAACTTACAAAAGAGTTTAACTTCCAACCAAAACTTTAAAGTCTGTTTTCGTCTCAAAACTGTTTTCTGAAACTAATATTTCAAAACTAGAACAGAAACTTTGAAAAGTGTTTCTGAGAATCATTACAGGATTAAATCAGGCTTAAACCGCATTCTGCCTCAACTCCAGCCTACATAATAACCATCATCATCATCAACTCTTCCATTTTTTCTGCTTCTATGTGACAATAAATCTAAAAACAAACAAATAAAAAAGAAGAAAGTTATAAACGCCGCATGAAGCAGCCGCTGTGCTAACTTTAGCTCACTGATAACCTACGAGGCGTTAGCATTGACGCTAACTGTTGATCTTCCCATAGTTAGCTCACTTACTTCTCCATTTTCTTGGAAATCTCAGTGATTCCGCCGCTGTAATGAGAGAATTCCATATTTTTCTCACACACAGTTTCAGTTTTTACAGATTTAATGACAAAAACTCTATATAAATATATTTTAAAGAGAAAACAAGCTACGGTCTTCGCAGCCGCTTTCAGTTTTGTTTTTAGTTTTTTACCCGCCACTTTTATCCAGCCAATAAGAAAACACGTTATCGAATCAAGACTCCGGAGAAGTAAAGTGGGCGGATCTATGAAGCAGAATCCAGCCAATAAGCAGCGTTGTTACGGGCAGGAACCCGGACAGAAAGCGGAAGATGCTTCCCTCAAAAATAAAAGAGAAAATATCTTTTTTAGTTGGAAAGTAAAACTGAAGTTATTAGTTAGTGTCTTTAAGTTTGAAACGTCAACAGGAAGTAAGCCTTATGAGGTCATTAAGGTCACTTTGTCTACACAAGCCTTTATACAATTAGTTTCACATGCTGAAAAATGTTCCTCATGACCAGTTCCACTGGATGTATGAAAAAAGAGTATTTTAATACTCCAATGAATACTTTAATATTAAATAATACTTTTAGTATTTATCCACCAGTCAGTGATGTGAAATCTGTCATCCACACATCTATGCATCCTTTTTCAGAACTTTATTAAACAAGTAAAAACACAAAATCAGAAACAGAATTAATGTAGTACATTCCAACAAAAATCAAAAAGTAAACAAAACATAAACAAATAATAATAATTACATAAGAAAATGCATAAAGATAAGAATAGGTATGAATTTAAAATTTCAGATTTTAAAAATAAATATTCCATTTGAGTTAATTATGTATAACAAGACAACATTAAGGAACTTTTTTGGTTATTTGTCTGATGAGTCCAAATGATGCTGAATTTCCAAAAGGAAGGATGTCATTCTGACTTCATCATAAACTGTTAACTCTTTTGTAATATTTAACATTAACTTTTTTTTTTTTTTTTTTNTTTTTTTTTTTTTTTTTTGTCTTTTTATGTATGTATGCCTGTATGGTAGTATATTAAGAGTTCATCTGCAAAAACAGAAAACTGATTTTATAAAAACTTTTCATATGTTTCTCCATATGACCAGTAAACTCCATATGATGTGGAAAATTACTGGAATCATCCTTTAAATGCAGGTTGTGGTAAATTCAGAGGATGGGAGCTTTCTGCAGAGCTTCAACTCGAGCAGCAAAAAGTAAAACTCTCTTCTCCACCTCCGCGTTTATCTTCGCCTGTGATGCTCCAGGATTCTGACGGATAAACTCTGCCACACTCAGGATACACTCTCTCTGAGGACACACACACACACACACACACTCTTCAGGACTCCTGTACGTAACATTCACTGACCTCATGCTTTCTGTAACTCAGAGTATTTACTTCATTCTTTGACAGGTCAGTCAAAAAGTCACAAAATATTAAAATGACATATTTTGATTATGTTGCTAATTTGATGGCTGCATTTAGTGACAAAACAAAGCATCAAAAACTAAAAACGACATGAAATTACAGCAAATAATTACTGAATAAAGAAATGAAACCTTGTAAGCGTCCACTTGGTCCTGGCCGCTGATTCGGTTCAGCAGCTCTTTGGCTACCTGGACCCCCGTAACCGCTGCCAAAAAGCCTCGATCCACCTCAGACTGAGAGGACAGCCAACGCAGCAGCGCCACCTACAGGACAGGCAGAGATTAAGCACCTTTCATGGTTTTCATGTTTTAATGATTAACCCCTGCAGTCAACACTCAGCTGATTACCAGGTTTGATCATCATCTCTGATTATCAAAATCAAGGAAGTACTGTAATTTTTCAGTCAATTATAATTTATCTCTCGGCTTGAAAAAAAAGGAAAAATCTTAATGTAAGTGAAAAATTTTGTTATGACAAGAAAACAGAAAAAAAGGAAAAAAGGGAAAAAGAAAATAATTATTAAATAGTTTATTGTTTACATAAAAAGGGGTTTGTCTTAAATTTAAACAACTCTATGTTTATCTGTTTAAATAAATGTTAAATAATTTTAGTTTGACATAAAATCTACCTGAAGTTCTGAATTTGAACCTTTAACATGTTAATTCCAAACATTACAATGCGGTTTAACAGACGAATTACTTTTGATTACAAAACCGTAAAGCCAAGTTTCGTCATAAACGGTGAATAATCAGAAAGAGCTTAATAAGATAAAAATGATGTTAATAAGGTCAAAATGATGTTAATAAGGTCAAAATGATGTTAATAAGGTCAAAATGATGAAACTTTTTCTGACCTGTTGAAGTAACTGAGCGTTGGTCATTTCTCCTGAACGCGACATGATCGAAAAAACTGACAAACCCGCGTAAAGAATAACAACAAAACAGAAGACTCTTCTCTGTCCTGTGAAATGTAAAATCTCAGTTTAACTCACTATTATCGTCAAAATAATCTTAACGGAACAATTATTCGACCTCTTACAGGCCGTAAAATGTCTCACTTCCTGTTTACGTTTCTTCTTCTCCGCTTCCTGCCGCTCTGACGTCAGATTCCGCTTCTCTGCTGCCCCCAGCGGACAGAACGCAGCACTGCAGCCTGCCAGCTAAAATCCACCTCATTCAGTAAATAGACTGGAAAAGGTTGAAAAATACACACTTAGGAGAACAAGAGAGATTATATGAGCTCTTAAAAACAAAATAACAAAATTACAAATTTTGATGGCATTTGTTTATGTCCTATTATTACCCACAAAATAAGTCAGTAAACAGTAATGTGCAATATTCATCACATTAGGACTTATTTAAGCCATAGTTATCTTATTTTTTTATTTTACTGTATTCCATTTCGTTAACTGATGCTTCTCTTTTTGTATTGTTTTTTACTCGTTGTCAGTCTAAGTGCTGAATGTTTGCTGAGAGCTGCCAATATTCTTCCTGTCGCTGGTTTTATTTAGAATAGATACATTTCTGTGTTCAGGAGGTCAGAGAAATAATTCCTAAGTCTTTATTTTCCAGAATCTAAAGCCATTTTGCCAGTTTTGATTTAAATTGGGTTTGACATTTGTTTTATCTCCTAAAGCAGTTTTTTTTTATCTCTAAAGCTGAAATTATTTTCCCAGTTCAAATTCATCTCTATGTTTGTTTTATCAATTTTAACATGATGACAGTTTGCATTTACATTTGTATTCTTTCTCAACATTTCTACAAACCATATATTTAAAATGAAAACTCCTAATCATGATTTTAAGAGCAAGGAGCTCGTAAAATGTGAATGTAAATATAGTGAATGTAAAGAAAAATGTACAAATCACCTCAGACTCCAGCTGTTAATATGAAACTTGTGGTTATTCCATCAAATACACACTATTCATTTTCTACTTTGAGCATCAACAGTCATCAGAAATACAAAGTGTCCATCAAAGTCTGTTTTTTCACATCTTATATCACAGATTAGTATCATCTCCATACTGAGCGGCAGCAAACAGTCTCAGCTTCAGCCTGAGGCCGGCCTGGTTCGGTTTGGCTCGGCGTCTTTGGGTTTGGAGAAGGAGCCCAGCTGTTTGGTGTTGATGTCTCTCAGCTGCTCCAGCTGTCTCTGTCCTCTGCGGTACAGATACTCGATGTGCATGACGTCCGTCTTCTTAATGCGAGCGTTCTCTCTGAACTCATCACGGATTCGGGGGATGAAGCCCGGTTTGGCCTGACCGGCGCGCAGGAACTGTCGGTACAGACTCAGGACCTGTTTCTGCAGCTTGCTGTGCCTCGCCATCCAGACCACCTGATCCTCACCTGGAACACCTGGAGTCAGACTCTGCAGCAGAAAGCATCGTGTCATTTCCAGCTTCAGCGTCTCAGGAATTATTTTAACAAGGAAAACATTTTGTCTTACAATTAGAGATGACATAAGAAATAACAGTGAAACAATCAAGTTATCATAACCATTAATCATTTAGTCATGTATCAGATGAAACATATTGCTGTTCCAGCTCCTTCAAAATAAAGCTTTTCTTGCTTTCTTTGTTTCATATTTGATGCTAAACTTTGATAGGATAAAATAATTAATATAAAAACGTCAGTTTAATCTACAGGAACTTCTGGCAGTAGTAACAGTAACAGCAGTTATGACACCGACTGAAATCTAAGCTAACAGGAGATAAAGACAGAAAGTCAAACAGCAGAGAATGTCAGCGGAAATGAGCCAGACTCACCTGAACTCACCTGTCTGTCTGATAAAAATGCTTTCAGGTCATCAACAACGTGTTTGTGTAATTACACAATAGTAGCTAAATGACAGCTGCAGCAGTTAGCTAACAGAAACGCCGTGGTGACGTCACTTCGCGTTACGACACGTGTGAAGCGCGAGACAATACAAAATGTCTGACTTCCGCTAAGAAACTTCAAAGAAATTCACATGGATTTTTACGGTAATTTTCGGAATTTGTGCAAGTAAAACTATTTTTCCAGTTAACATAAGCGATAAGTAAAGAATTTGATTATTTCCCGTTTATTTCTCAGACAGAGCTCTGATGTAGTTAATAAAGAAAATTAATTGATTTAGATAAGAAAGTAACACGACTTAGAAAAAACGTCATGTTTGTTATAGTTTTAGAACCTTTTATAGATTGTTGAAAAGTGAATTTTTTTTAAGGAACATTTATTTAAAATCTGAATTCAGCTTGTCTATCGATACTTTGATCATGTTTTAGATAAATCATCACTTGTTACCATTTTAATTAATGATCATTTCGATAACACAGCAGTGACCTACATTCATTGACGCTCATCGACGTTTTGTTTGAAAATAAGGAACCGGAAGTGTGTGTGGACTTCCGGTTTGTTGTAAAAGGTATTAAATGTCCAAACAGTCCCTGAATGGAAAAAGACTCCTAAAAAGATAAAGGTTCATTATTTTTATGTTTTTACAATTTTCGCTAAATGATTCACAGAAATGTTTCCGGTGAGGAAACTTATTTAGATCAGATAAAAACCTTTTTAGCTGATTTGCTGCTAACATTAGCCTGTTTCCTTTAACTTAGTAAATAATATGACGTCTCTGTGTTTCCGGGTTTTTTAATCCTTTAAAAATCTGAAGATTTTTAGTGTTTGGGATTTTTATTGCATAAAGTTTTAAAATGACTGTAGCGGCTATTTGAGTGTGTGTGTGTGTGTGTGTGTGTGTGTGTGTGTGCGTGTGCNCTGTAGCGGCTATTTGAGTGTGTGTGTGTGTGTGTGTGTGTGTGTGTGTGTGCGTGTGCGTGTGTGATGAAAATTTAGCTTAACATTAAAATGTTCCTGGTGTATATTAGATATAATGTAATAATAATATAATAATATAGTGTCATAACATTATAATTATAATGTTGTTACTTTTTAATACTGATTTTAAAAAACACAATCGTTCATTCTTCATTTTAACAAAGAAACTGAGTCAGTCTCTCTTTTCTTTTTTTATCTCTTTTGCAGGAGAGAACTGTACAATATAAGAATGAAGACAAGAAGCTTAGATTCAAAACTAAATACTAATAATTTAAATGAAATTTAGAGGGAAAATTATAAGAAATGATGGCTCCAGCTACACACACACACACACACACACACACACACACACACACACACACACACACACACACACACAGCCTCCCAGCTACAGTAGAAAGCAGATAAAATGACAGGATGATGATGCCTTCACTGACATGTTGGTGTCGGCCTGTAGGGGGCGCTCTGTGAGGAACATGTTTAACTGGAGGACAGATCGTCTTCTCCCCACCATAAACACGAAACCTCTGTCGTCATGGATACTGATAAATGCTCACTGAAGTGTTATATTAACGAGCTGTTTATTACAAATGTAAAATGACAGATGTAATAAGTTTAGCTTTTATTTTATTAAAGTTAAATACAACAGGAAGGAACACGTGATGTGGAGGAGGTCACCATGGAGACCCCCTGTCTCACCTTAGTGTCAAACCTGTGACGTGTTTGCAGACATGGAGCTGACGGAGGAGCAGCAGCAGGTGGAGCAGCAGGTGGAGATGCTGCTGGCTGGACAGGGGTCAGAGGTCACCACCTATGACGTGGGACCGGACCAGAGAAGACCTGTGACCCTCAGGAAGAGCGTCACCTACATCGTCTGCGCCGTCATCTTCAACGAAAAGGTATGAGAGAGAGAGAGAGAGAGAGACAGATTGTCTCACTTATTGCACCAGTTTTCAAAATAAAAGTCTTTATAGCTGTTCTTCCTCTGTGTGTGTGTGTGTGATTAGGAGGAGGTGCTGATGGTGCAGGAGGCAAAGCAGGACTGCTTTAAACAGTGGTACCTTCCTGCCGGGAGGGTGGAGGTGGGAGAGAGTCTGGAGGAGGCTCTGAGGAGAGAGGTCTCACACACACACACACACACACACACACACACACACACACACACACACACAGGTTTGAAGCAGTGTTTGTCTGCAGGTAAAGGAGGAGGCGGGGTTTGACTGTCAGCCAATCACCTTGCTGCTCATCCAGGAGCAGGGGCCACAGTGGATCCGTTTCATCTTTCTGGCAGAGGTCACAGGTCAGAGGTCTCACACACACACACACACACACACACACACACACACACAAAATCAAAGGTTTTATTTTGTAGCTGAATTAGAAGTCTCTCTCTCTCTCAGGTGGCAGCATGAAGTGTCTGTCTGCAGCAGATCGTGAGTCTCTGCAGGCGTCCTGGTGGGACAGACAGACAGTTCTTCCTCTCAGAGGACGAGACATCCTGCAGCTCATCGACTGTGGGCTCAGGTAGAAACACCTGAAGCTGCTGCTGCTTCCCGTTCCATCAGGAAACATCCGCCTTTATTCTGAAACACGCAGGGTNCCTGAAGCTGCTGCTGCTTCCCGTTCCATCAGGAAACATCCGCCTTTATTCTGAAACACGCAGGGTGCTACTTCTACATGTTTTTTTGAAGCAGTAATTTAGATTTCTGTGTGTGTGTGTGTGTGTGTGTGCGTGCTGCTTTTAGGTACCGTGGGAGTCCAGGCCATCCTGTCACGCTGCCGGTAGACCTGAGCTGCCGTCACGTGGTCCAGAGACTGGTCCTGGTCTTCATCAGCACAGAGCAGCAGCTGTGGATGCTGCTGCTGAAAGGTAACAAGGATCCCAGGTATGAGGAGCCAATCGGTATCGAGTTCAGATTTCCACTTCCATGCCGTTTGTGTTTTTTGTGTACATGTTTACATGTTCCCCTTCAATGTTAACACGGAAAGTTTCATTCTCCACATGACATGACATGATGGAAAAATATGATTGGCTGAGGGAGTCTCACACCTGTCAGGTAAACTTTAGCAAAACGACGGTATGCAGAAAATAAAAGAGTAACAGTGTGAAAAAGGAGTTTTTTTTATCGTAACTTTATAATCTATCACTGTTTCATTCTGTTTTATAATATATGAAGGTAAAAATCCTTAAAGGGCCATACCGTCCATTTAGCATGTTTGAGCCTAATATATTCAGTTTTCATACATGTAACGTTACATCAATCATTTC
>VXCM01006940.1:0-24230 GCA_014773175.1 Lucifuga dentata
TCTAGGTTTTCCTCCACCTGCTCCCTGCTCTCACTACAGATCACAATGTCATCTGCAAACATCATTCATTCACATTAAAGCATTGAAGTGTGAAAATAAACCCTAAATCAAAGTGTGAAGATGGGAACCTGGATAAAGCTCCAAAGCATTCCGAGCTTAAATCCAGCAGCATTAGTTTGTGTTCGAAACTCCATCAGCTGCAGTTTAAAAGAAATCCTCAATGTTCTTACTTTATTTCACACATCAGAGAAGCATGTGACACTGAGGTGTTATTCACGCCACCAGAAGTGTTACCGTGTCAAAATGTGTTCTTATATAGAACACAGGACCTGTTTTATCAGAATATGCCCTGCTATATGTCTAAATTATGATTCACATACCAATATGAACTTTATATTAAACATTCCTCATAAATAGATCCTTTTTACAACAAATAAAAGTACCCAGAAACAGACTGAGGAAGACAGTGGCTGTGACTCGTGTTGTTTCTCCCAGGATTCTCAGTTTCCTGTTTCCAGTATGAGCGCTCAGCCCAGGAGGATCCGCCTGAAGCCCTGGCTGCTGGCTCAGGTGGACAGCGGCCGGTACCTGGGCCTGCAGTGGCTCAGCCCGGATCACCGGCTCTTCCAGATCCCTTGGAGACACGCCACACGCCACATGCCCATATCAGAAGAGGAAAACACCATCTTTAAGGTCTGCGTCACTGAGTTTCCGTTTGGTTTTTATGTTTTAGTCAGGATAGGAAAGCAGGATTATCAGCATGTCCTATTTTTAAAATGAACTTTATAGTGAATCACAACTTAGATTTAGTTCTGAATCAGAAGCGTCAGGAGGAAGGAGCTGCAGGAACTTCCTTCTCTTCAGTGTTTCTGACAGAGTTTAATTTCACTCTTTCTGTGTCACCGTCAGTAAAAAGTCATGATGTCTTGTTGGCTGAACTTTGTGCACATGGAATCATTTCCACGTTTGCAGATTTCTTGTTCTCCATTTATCTCTGTTGTTCCTGTATTTTTCGTCTGTGGCAAACGAACATTAATGAGTGTCAACCTGTAAACGTTTTATTACAGAATGATTTCATATTTGTGGCATTATAAAACCTTTTCTCTTTTGGACCTGAAGGTTATTAGCATTTCTCTGCCTTTCCCATCAGTAAAGCATTGTGTTTGTTATCCGTCCGTTTCCTGCAGGCCTGGGCTCTGGAAACAGGGAAGTATCAGGAAGGCGTGGATGAACCAGACCCAGCAAAGTGGAAAGCAAACTTGCGCTGCGCTCTGAACAAGAGCCGGGAGTTTCAGCTGAAGTATGACGGTACCAAGGAGACGCCGGTTCAGCCGTATAAAATCTACGAGGTGTGTGAGCAGGCGGGCAGCAGAGGTAAGAAACTCACCTGCTGCTGGCTTCACCTCCATTCCTGTCTTCATCTGAGTCTGATTTCTCATTTTCTTTCAGATGCTGCTGAGGATGAGGAGGAAGAGGTGAGGCCTGAAATGTGTAAAGCAAGAAAAAAAAGATTTGTTAAAATTTTAATGGCCTTTGTCATAAGGAAAATCTTGATTTCTTATATTCTTAGATGCCGAATCTAATGGGTCTGTCCATCAGTAAGTAGAATCTCTGCAGAAATGTACTGTGGCTCCTCACAATTATGATATTATTTACACCCAGCAGTGGAAATAAGCTGAATTCAAACATATTTAGGGGCAGAAATATGGGAAAAGCTTAACATGGATTCAAATTTTGTTTCTTTTTTTCAGACCCCAGACTCAGCGACGCTCCGTCCTTCTCCTCCTTCCCGCCTCATGCTGAAGTAAACCACTTCAGCTCATCAGTAAACAGCACATTTATACCTGCTGACATCATCTCCATGCCTCTCCTTCCTGACGGCATGCACACGAACCCCAGCAGAACCCTTCCGATGACCTCTGACCTTCCTCAGACAGATTTTCAGACACAGGGGAGCTTCGTGCATCCTGCAGGACTCCCTAATGGGCTGGGAGTACCTGACCTGCCCTCCCTGACCCTCTCTGCTGCCTCTGCACCTCCCGGGCCGGCGCCAATGGATGCCAGCTCCATGCCAGGGGTCCAGACCCAGGAGGGCGCTCAGGGGCCACCCTGCAAGTACGACCTGCTGAGCAGCATACCACGTGAGTCAAACTTCTCCTGACAGGAGATAATTCAGGACTAAATCTGGCTGATTCAGATGTCATGATTGATCAAACCAAGATTCATGATTGATGATTGTGGCTTTAATTAGTTCAGCAGCAACTTTACTCACCTGATTTGAACCCTCAGGCTTTCACCATCACCACCACCGCAGCGTTCTAGCATTAGCATTAGCACAGACTCACTTTTTGGTCGTCACAGAGCCGGTGCCTGGAAGACAAAAACGTAAAGAGATTACTAAATAAAAACATCTGCTGGAGCTTCTCAGGTTCTTTCCACAAAACTTCTCTTTGCCTGAGGATGAGGAAACATCAGACTGAACACACACACACACACAATAAAAAAGCTGGATATGAGCTCACACATCATATCGACGTGAACCACATCATTCTGCTGTCAGGATCCTGCTGCTCTGATGTGTTTATTTGGCGTTTGGTGTGTGAGGTCGCTGCAGGTCATACCCAGCCACCGCCACAAAGACGTGAGGAGTGGCAGACGGTGCGACAGGTTCTGTGGTTACACACTCTGAAACGCTGATTCACTTCTCTTCATGGAAGGAGGACAACTGCGCTCCTTTTCTTTGTCCACGAAATAAATTTGTCTGCTTCGAAAAGTGAAAAGAGGAAGTGAAGCTGCACAGGAAGGAAGAAAAGTTAGAAAAGAGAAAAGAATCTTTTGGGTTTTTTTTTTTTGTTTGTTTTGTTTTGTTTTTGGAACATGTTTTCCACTGTTTGATAAATATTAAGAATTAATTTGGGAGAATTATTTTTTTCCAACACAAATTAAACATGCGGCATCATGATGATGTTTGTTTGTGATGGTCCATCACTCCTATAAATATTCTTCTTACACCATCGCTCAAACGTTTAGAATCACTTGTCATTTAAGTTGTTTTTGCTATTTTATTCAATAATAGTGTTTTTAAATTATATGAAACAAACACCAAAATGTATTTTANTGCTATTTTATTCAATAATAGTGTTTTTAAATTATATGAAACAAACACCAAAATGTATTTTAAGATATTTAGTATTTAAAATATGTGGGAGAAAAAAAGTGTTTAAATGCTAAATAATACTACTTTAGTGAGATTTAATCTCTGCTTTGTAAATATTCAGCATCAGTTTCATCAGGGAATAATCTAGAATTTCCTAATAATCTCTGGAACGACATCCAGCTTCTCTACGTGAATCTGGAATCATCTACAACTCATGTCAGGATTCTGGACAATTTAAATAAAATGTCTTCATTTTTTACAGCTTTTTGCAAATTATTTTAAACCTGTAAATAAATACAAACAGACATACTGTATAGAGTCATTTTATACATATGAAACTAAACTAGTTTGACATGACTGAAAACATGGATTCTATGTGAAAATCACTAGTGATTACACACTTTGGAGCAGTCATGTATGTACTAAACAGTATTTATGTACTATGGATTTATTGTCAAAACACTAAGGATGCAGTATTGTAGAATGTAAAATGTATTTCTAAACACCTTTCCAGCGATAAGCCAACGAGAGAACAGTCATGTTACGTAACAGAAGCAGCTCGTTTCCTGCGTAGAACACAGCCGTGATGCGACCAGGTTAAACAGGCTTATAATCTGTAGTGTCGAGTTGTCGAGTCAGGTTTGGATGCTTTTTGATGATGTTGCTATGGCGATGCTCCGCTCCATGCTCTGACCACGGCTCAGGGTGTTGGGAGGCAGCGAGGTGAACGACGCGCACAAATACCGTTCATCATGTAAAAATATGCCGTGTTCCACTGAAACTGTGTGTGTGTGTGTGTGTGTGTGTGTGTGTGTGTGTTGCCATAGTAACAGACCTGGACCTGAAGCTCCAGTACCGCGGCCGTACGATGGGCTCTCTGACCGTCAGCAATCCTCAGGGCTGCCGGTTGTACTACGGCCACCTGGAGCCGACCCCTGAGCAGGTGGACCTGTTCGGACCCGTCACCCTCCAGCAGGTCCTGTTTCCAGGAACTGCCAACATCCAGAACCAGAAACAGAGGTTCTACACCGAGGCCCTGCTGGACGTGATGGACCGAGGCCTGATCCTGGAGATCTGGGAGCAGGACATCTACGCCATCCGCCTGTGCCAGTGTAAAGTCTTCTGGTCCGGACCCGGGATGCCGGAACAGGGTCCACCCAATCCCATAGAGAGGGAGAAGAAGATCAAAGTGTTCAGCCTCAACGAATTCCTACAAGGTGACGTCCTGAATCCTTTCATAGTTTGGTGCAGCTCAGGTTTCACCTCACGCTGCGTCTCCACATGTTAGAGCCACATGGATACGTGTTGCTTCCCGTGTGAATCCAGAAGAATTACTTGTTGTTGTTCTGGTTCCTCTGCACACTCCTGGAAAACAGGGCTGATCTTGTTCCAGAGGGGTGAAGCCCCAAACCCGCCCCCCTTTGAGATCTACTTCTGCTTCGGGGAGGACTGGCCAGACAAGAAACCAAAGGAGAAGAAACTCATCATCGTCCAGGTGAGCAGCGGTTCAGTCAGGATACAGAACGCTATGAGTGTTAGCATTAGCATTAGCATTGACCTGTCAGGTGGCTCTCTTTGGCCTCAGGTGGTCCCCGTCGTGGCTCGGATCCTGACTGAGATGTTCTCCGGAGAGATGAGCTGGTCCACAGACAGCATCCGGCTGCAGATCTCCAATCCTGACGTGAAGGACCAGACGGTGGAGCAGTTCAAGGAGCTGCAGAGGCTCCTGCAGAGCCAGCAGATCCAGGGACCCTGGGGCCCCAACGTAGCCTGAACCTTTCATCCTGCATCAAAATGAGACATGAGGCACAGAAGACCACGATGTGTCCTCCCTAGGTCGTGTGTGTGTTTGTGTGTGTGTGTGAGTGTGTGTTTGAGGTCACTCTGTTCTGATTGGTCGTAGGCGTGTTGAAGAAATTCACTGTCGTCTGCAATTACACTTAAAAAAAAAAAAAAAAANTAAAAAAAAAAAAAAAAGCAGAAATTTTCATCTCATTGCGTGATTTTTGTCTGTATTTAATTCCCAGAAGAATTCTTAATATCCAAAACAAAATAAAAGCCTGGATTCTAGAAAATTCTTTAAAGACTGATTTACACAAAAAATGTAAAAGAAACTGAGACAATAATGGATGCAGCTTTTAATTAGTCTTGTTTCAGAATTTTCTTGTCACTTGGAGGAAAATGTAATGATTTATTGACTATCAAACAACAAAATCAGTCGTTTGTGTTGCTCCCAGTGTGAATGGCTCATTTTGGGAACTGGAACTGCCTGAAAGTGACAGTATTGTGCAGTATTGTGTTGTTGAACGTTATATTTTCCTTTTAAATGTGTTTAAGGATTTCAATAAATGCCACTGCAGTATTCTTTCATATCAGCTCACATTTCTGTTATTCTTTTCTTTTTTCTTAATCAGCAGGAAATTTCATCAATATGTTCAATAATTTACTACAACAACCAAAATACGTCCTTCCTCGTTATTTTTGCCTCTTTAGACTCTGGATTTTAGTTTCTGCTTCCAAACAGAAAGCCTGAATGCCTTAAAATTTGGATCTCAATGATTTTAGTGACCTCTAACCTTTCCTCTGACATCATCAGGCCAATATTTCCACCAAAAATGCCAAAATCTGAAGAAGTTTCGACCTGACTTGTTCATAGAACACCAGCAGGGATTTAGACTTAAAGGACCATACTGGTGATTTTGCATGTTTAAGCCAATAAATACACAAGTTTTAGTCATGACCTTTTCCAAAACATAAAACCGTAGTTTCAAATCCCCAACAATTTGAAAATCAAATGTTCAGGTGATACACACACCTTAAAATTCACCTGCTAACACATGACTGTAGAATTTCTCTGTAAAAGCCATCTTTTCCTTTATGTTCCTGGACAAAGCCATGCATTTTCATCAGTTAAATTAAGTTGCTGCAAAATTTAATAGACGTTTGGTTTGCTGTGATGAATTATTTATCTCAAACATGTTTAAAGTCTCTACAAGTTGATTTTTATGTTGAACTGAAAGTAATGAGTCTGGAAGGTAGGGAAAAACAATTTTCATACTTACCTCTTCAGTATGTTTGGGAAAATGCTTGGCAGTAATGTGTAGTTTTTTTTATTGGGCTCAAACATGAAAAATCACCAGTCTGCTCCTTTAATAAAATTGTGATTAAACTGAGTAAAGATGAAGAGAAGGCAGTTTCTGCCGTTTATCTGGACTTTCACACTTTCTTCTCTGATATCAGGTGACATTAAGCAGGTAAGAAATCCGCCTCCCTGCCCCCCGCCAAACCTGTTGGACCTGAACCCTCAGCAGAAAGGGTCCTGCATCATGACGTCAGATTTCCCAGAGGGCCACAGCGTGACATCATCCTCGCCGAGCAGACTCAGGTTTCTGGATGCTGAAGGAAAAAAAAACACCTGAAGCTTTTGGAGCTGAATGAAGTTTCTCTCACGGTTTCATCAACTCAATAAAATTCAGCTTTTATTTATCTGCAAGCATCTTCCAACCTCTTCTTAAACAGAGAGCTGGAGGTCAGAGGTCACAGCCTCTGGTCTACACGGTGTTCACAAAGCTGTACATGTTTTAATGGGTCACTGCAGGACTTTAAACCCTTTATTTCCACTGCTGATTGTTTGTCAATTAACTAATTATTTGACATTATTTAACTGTTTCAGACCTCTTGACCTTTGACCTCAGACCTTTTTAAATCCTGGACTAGGTTGCTTCAAAGTCAACGAGACAGCTCTGGGGGAAAAGTTAAAACAAACAAACAAAAAACAAAAATCACATTTTAAGAGCAAAGTGCAAGTTTGTACTTTGAAGTTTTTCTTTTTTATTGTTTATGACAAGGCTACATCTGATGATGTTGTCGGCGAGTCTCTGTCACTTGGCGGCAAAGAAAAACTAAAAATCCAACCAATATGTTAAAAAGGTCAAAGGTGACGCTGAATCTTCCAGGCAGTAATCTTCTACAATCTAAAGGCCGTCTCAGAGCATCGTGGGATTGTTTCGCGCTCCTCGTATGGCACCGACAGCAGATTATCAAGTTCTCCATGAAAATAAATCTTTTCTTTAAAAACTCGTCGTCTCTTTATGACCAGGCACATCCTTTGTTTTCTTTTTTTTTTTTACATGATGGATCGTGTAGAAGTCCAGTTGGCGTAGAACTAAAATCTGTTTCAGTTCACGGAAACCAGCGAACACGTGTCCTTCCTCTGGCTCCGCCCCGTCCCACCCAGTCGACCTGGGTGGTGCTGGTGAGGCAGGGTGGGGGGCAGGAGGGCGCTAAGGGGTCAGAGTTGGGATGGGGAGGGTGGATGACACCTTTCAGCCTGTTTTTCACCCCGTCATTGTCCCGTTTCCAGACTCCCGCCATCTTTCCGTTAAATTTCCCTTTGGATTGGCGTCTGCAGTCCTCAGCGTTTACATCACCAACAAACGATTCTACCTGCAGCAGGAAAAGGAAGTGTGAACTAACGCCCAAAACACACCACCACATCAGCACACACACAGCAGACGGTACCTGGCGTCGTTTCATCTCTGCAGCTATCGGAACAATCTGGTGAACTCTCGGATCGCCCAACACACCTGCTTACACTCCTCAGCACTGAGAGAGAGAGAGAGAGAGAGAGAGAGAGAGAGAGAGAGAGAGGGAGAGAGAGAGAGAGAGTCAGACAGGAAGTAACACAGAAAAGAAATAAAACCTGGACAGGTAAGTTAGCAGAAGGAAAAGACGTCCTGAGACATTTTGTGTCTCAGCTTCACTTTCTGAGATCAAACTGCAGCAGGGACCGTCTGAGTCCAGGACGAGTCTCAACAAGCCGCAGGGACTCCAGTTTTTCTGCGTTCCACCGCATCATCCCAGATCAGCCTGTCTGGGCACGGACCTGCTACCTGGCAGCTCCAGGAGGAACCCGGAGCCACCACACGGCTGTCAGGGCGTGTTCAGTCCGTGTCGTCTGGTCTGGATCAGAGACTAAACGGCTCCAATGCTGCATTTAAAGCTGAGTTTGGTTCATTTTCACACAGGAAAACAGCCAATTAAAGCTAAATATGTCAGTGGAGGTCATGTGACAACACAAACTGCAACAGGGACCGTCTGAGTCCAGGACGAGTCTCAACAAGCCGCAGGGACTAAATATGTCAGTGGAGGTCACGTGACAACACTCTGTCTGCTCATTGGTTAGAAATATCTGGGGGACTAACTTTATCCAGAAGGTTACAGCAAGACAAATTTGAGGAGGTTTGGGGAAAAATGGATCAGGTACATTACACCTATTCAACCATCATTTCTATGAGATTTTTTTTTGTTTTTCCCTTTTATTCTCTCCAAAGAATAAGCATTGTGTATATATATATATATATATACACACACTATATATGTGTGTGTTTGTGTGTTCAGTTTATTGTTATTATTAATTTATTTTTTATTTTGTTTCTCTTGTATTTTATGTTTGAAACCAATAAAAAATAAAATGAAAAAAAGAGAAAAATCTGGGGGAAAAGGGGGGAAAAAGAGGAAAAAAAGGGAAAAGTGGGAGAAAAAAGGGGGAAAAGGGGGAAAAAGAGGAAAAAAGGGAAAAGAGGGAGAAAACAAGGGAAAAAAGGGGGAAAGGGGGATAAAAGAGGAAAAAAGGGAAAAGGGAGAAAAAGGGGGAAAAAAGGGGAAAAAGAGGAAAAAAGGGAAAAGAGGGAGAGAAAAAAGGGGGAAAAGGGGGCAGGAGAAAGGAAATCAAAACAGGAAATAGTTTGTTTGCCAGGTCAGTGAAATAAGACAGTGAATAAGACCAAACAGGTCTCAGCTGAGACTTGTTTGGTTTTCCAAATCCATCTCTGCTCCGTGTTGTTTCATTATAACATGTTTGGTCCGTGTAGTTTGGGCCACACTGACATGTTCATCCTGCCCCAAAAAAAAAAAAAAAAAAAAAAAAAAACAACGATGGCAACTGGGAACGTAAACCAAATCTGTTTCTTCTTCCTGTTTTGGTTTTCTCGCTGCCGCTCCAAACTTTTCTGACCAATGAGCAGAGAGAGAGTTCTCATTTTTCCAAACCGAATCTGATTTGGAACGGACTCAGGACGGTTTCTTACCTGGTGACCTGTTTGTGAAAGTCCGTCAGCTGTTTGTGCATCACCGTCACCGCGCCGCCTGACGTCTCCTTAGGAAGACCCTTCAGTGCGTTTTCCAGCCAGCGGCAGAACGTCTGGAAGAGTCGGCAGTTACAAACCAACAAGGCCAATATAAAATAAATAATAATAAAAAATAAATAAAATAATAAATAAAATTAAAAATTAAAAAAAAAATAATAATAAATAAATAAATAAATTACAATTTAAAAAAGGCCTGGGCCAGCAAACAGTGACATCCAGTGGTGAGACATGGAACTCCCACTTTAGTTCACATGCATTTCTCTGCTACACACACGGATGTTAAAAATGTATCTAGTCGTCTCAAGTCTTACTTAAACCTTCAGAGAAATATAATAAATAATTTTTAAAAATAAAGAAAATAAAAATAAGCAGTGCTTTTAATAATAAAAAGTCAAAAATTAAGTAAAACTAAATAAAATAATTACCATATAAACTCGAGTATAAGCCTAGTTTTTATCAAAACAAATCGGGGACCAGCTTATACACGAGAAATTCAAATTTGATCCCAGAGAAGGAAATTTCCAGGGGTGGAAAATAGTTTAAATCATACCTTAGAATGAGATACTTCCTGACTAAACATCTAATCAGCACATTTTGCGGCAGCCAGTAAGCTCTGCTGTGATTGGTCAGTTATGGTAATCAGCTGCTGAAATAAATATGTTTACTGGTGATAGAACCATTTTTTGATTAATTATCAAATGTTTAAAATATTTAATTTGGGAGAAGTGAAATCAAATAAGTTATTATTTTTGAATATTTATATCTTAACTGACTGATCGTAGCCGGCTCCATGAAGCAGCTGGAGGAGGAGTCTATTTATAGATGTTCAGCTGGAGGCGGAGCCACTGTTTGAGGAACGGGGCAGTGGTGTAGTTTTTTACCTCAGCTCACGTCAAGTTTCGTTATTTTGATTTGAAAATAAATAAGTTATGAAAAGAACAAGAGCGCGATGTTTTCATTCCGGTGTGAGTCAGGAAGAGAAGTTCAAGCGGTGAAGTTTTAAAATAGCCGCCATAACCGGTACGAGGATTATTTTCAGAAAATCACAGGAATACTATGACAAAACCCAGAAAAACAGGGAATTTGCTAAACAAATAAATTGATGAAACAACATCAGGGGGTCAGCTCTTATACTCCAGTATTTACGGTAAAACAAATGAAGCCTTTTTTAAAACGACTCACTGGTCTGTTGAACATCATGATCTCCCACAGCACCTCGGCCACGTCGGGCAGCGTGTATGGCGGCAGGCAGAAGCAGCACGAGTGCATGAGCTGAGTGACCAGCTGCTGGCCGTGCTGCTCCATGGCCTGACCAATCAGCTGCTTCCTCAGCTCAAAGTCCTCCTCGTGCTGAAAACACCAACAGAACACGTTGGAACGTTAATGACAGAATGAAATCTGTTTTACGATGGCGTCGTGTTGGGGGCGTTCGCTCACGTCGCTGGTGATGCCCGTGTGGATGAGGTCTCGCACAAACTTCATGACGCTACAGTTGGCATCGCGGTGGTCCAGTGAGGCGGCGGCGATGGCACACTGAATGATGTGAATGATGATGCTGCTACCGAGTAAAGTGATGGGGCTACGCTGAACAAACCTGCAGGAGCGGGAAGACGGAAGAAGTTAGATAAAGATGGAGATCAGATCAAAGGTTTTATCTGCAGAAACGGCGCTACCTAGTGGCGAGTCTGAAGAGGTCGTCCACGGTGTCCGGGTGGTTTCTCAGGCCGTTTGGCTGCTCCAGAAGCTGGAAGGTCGGCATGCAGAGAGCCTGCAGGAGAGCAGACAGCGTGAACCAAGCTTCACCACAGAACATTTGCGTATGCGTGTGTGTGTGTGTGTGTATGTGTGTGAGCATGCACACTTGTAACATGTCGAGCAGCCCCTGCCTGCAGCCCTCCTCCATGCCGTACTCGTCCACCAGGATGCTGCCCAGGTACAGGAAGCAGGAGTGTGGATACAGCTGGTACACACTGACCATCTGAGCAATGAGATACCACAAACACATCATCACGTTTCCATGGCAACAAGCACGCACACATACACTGAGACACATACACTGAGGGAAAGAAGGTTAACATGCACACACCTGTGTGACCAGAGGCTGTAGTAGAGAGGCGGAGCCTTTCCCAACACATCGCACGGCGAACCTGAGGCAACGACAGCAGCGCTCCACGATGCGATTATCAGCCTGGTGCGCGTTCAGCGTCTCTGACAGGACGGGCCAAATCTACGGCAAGCCACAAACACCAAACCATGATTCTGACAACAAACACAAGTTATTTTCCTCCATAAGAGAAAAGCAGAGAGTGCTTCACCTCCTGGATGACTTTCTGACAGGGGTGTGTCTGTCCGTTCTCTACGATGGGGTTTGTGTGTCTGAAAGGAAAAACACAAACTGATTCTCGCTGCTCTAAATCCAACATCTGAATCCATCAAATCCAAACTCTGGCTCTTACCGGAAAATAACTGCAAGTCTGTCCAGCCACACGGTGGGATCTGCTGTTTTCCCATTTGATGGCTCCTCACTGAGAAGCTGAGAGGAAAAAACTATTTTTAGTTTTTACTGTTTGTCATTCTTCTGCTTTATTGCATTTTTTTTTTTGGTCATATTCACTTGAACCTTTTTGAGGGCGATGACCTGCACAGCACAAAGGTCGCTCAGACATTCAGCAATCTTCTCCAGAGGAAGACGAGCGAGGACGAGCGCTGTCCCTACAGACAGAAAGACTCCGTTAAAGCTCACAGTTAAAGATGGAGCCCCGCCCTCTGAAAGGCGATGTCGGCGTCTTCACCTTTAAGCAGCCCGACTGCCGCCTCGGTGGAGAGGGCGAAGGAGTCGAGCGAGCGTGCGATGTCCAGCAGGCCGTGGAAGTGCTGAGCCATGTGGTCTCTGCACACGGAGCAGATGTTGTGGATGGCTTTGGCGGCGGCGGAGGCCAGAGGCTTCTCCCTCAGACCCTTCATCAGGTAGTTCAACACCGGATCTGAGGACACAGAAACACGTGAAGGTAAAGACAAGCTGCAATGTAAGGCTGGAGTCACATGCTAAGCATTAGCGTTGCCGCTGACCTGGGCGTTTAGCGTTCTGCTGCACGAGCAGCGCCGCTCAACTTCGCACTGACAGGAAGCACTCGTTGCTAATGACAATTTAATGGTTACCATAGCTACATCCTGTAAAGACAGGATGTAGCCTAGACGCGATCGTTGCACATTTGTGGTTAAAATCAGATTTCAGTTTCAACTCGAGTAGCGACATGGACATCACAAAAATCAAAAATGCTCTTCTTATTAGGAGAGGAAAAGCAAAAAAACGGCAAATGTGGTGCATGAAACCTCACATTTCAGATGCTATATTAACAATTTCTAAACCTGACGTCCCTTTTTTTTTTTTTTAAACCAGATCATGATACGATTTTAAAGTTGTGTTGTATACTCTACAGATTATAAGCTCCTCCTCCATTGTTGTGGCGCTTCTGGTTACATGACGTGCAGCAGCGCTCTGATTGGTTGCGCATTGGAAAGGTCAGCGTCGGCACTCAAGGTGGCGTGACGCGACATTAGGAGTCACTGCTCAGCTCCGAATACACAATAATGGAACTCCCAGTTCAGCGCAACACTAACGCTTAGCACGTGAATCTAGCCTAAAACTGACTTTCCTCAACCAAGAACAAACGCTCTGAAGAAGCTACTCATCAGAATAAGCTGCCATTACACATTAAAAACGCTCAAAATAAATTCATTCTTAAAAGGAAATTGAAATATTTTGGGTAAAGTTCATCACTGTTCATCGTTTGTGACGTGTTTGGATGCTATTTCCTGTAGTTTTAGATCATGTAGATGATGCTGTGATTGAACTTTTTTTTAACCTAAATGTGTGATTTTTTTACGTTTGAATGTTTGAACACAGGAAGGATAGTTGTTGTGGCGTCAACTAACAGGATCCAATGAAATAAACATTGGATAAAATAAACAAATAAACCGTATAAATTCATATATAAGCCGACCCTCTGATGTTGTTCTATCAATTTATTTGTTTATCAAATTACCTGTTTTTTGTGTATTCTCATAGTATTCCTCTGATTTTCTGAAAATAATCCACGTACCGGTAAACATGATATTTATGTCAGCAGCTGATTACCGTAACTGACCAATCACACCAGAGCTTACTGGTCGCCACAAAATGTGCTGAATAAGATGTTTAAGTCAGGAAATATCTCATTCTAAGGTATGATTTAAACTATTTTCCATGGGTAGTGGTAATGGGTAGTATTTCTATCCTGGAAATTTCCTTCTCTGAGATCAAATCTGAATTTCTTGTGTATAAGCCGACCCCCGTTCGCTTTGTGACGTTTGGTAATAAAAACTCGGCTTAAACTTGATTATATACAGTAAACGGCAGGAAGTCGTGCATCAAACACATGGAGCAGTATTCAGAGAGTAAAGCGTGTAGAAATCCACATACCGAGGAAGCGTGGGTTTCTGTCCACCACCTCACTCATCTCTCCCACCAGCTCGATGCTCGTGTACCGAACGGCAATGTGGACCGTCTCTGGAAGCAGAACCACCTGCTCCAACACCTCCATCAGCGTCGAGTTGTTGTCTCTGCCAAACCCGACAGAAAAAAATTAAGATCTAAAATTATACACCAAGGAAGATTTAAAGGACCATAACACCATTTTGCATGTTTGAGCCTAATATATACAATTTTCATACATGTAGCATTACTGACAATCATTTCCTAAAGCATACTACTGGAACAGTGAATTAAAAATGTTTTTCCTACCTTCCAGACCTCCATTGGTTTCAGTTCATTCTGCTATTAAAATCAACTTGTTGATACTGTAAACGTTCTTGGGATAGGTAATCCATCATCACCAACAAGACGTGTATTCAGGTTTTTTTAGAAGTTATGTAATTTTAGTGTTTAAGCTCAATAAAAAGCGTGGAGTGAATGTATGCCTCCACCGGGGAATATAGTCCCAAAAGAAGACCTGTGTTTATGGAAAAATTTAAAGGACCGTGACTTCATAAGGCTGTGTAACTATTAGCAGGAGAAACATGGATTTTTAAGGTGGGTGTATCACTTGAATATTTGATTTAGAAAGATTAAGAGATTTTGCAAAATATCAGGAAAGCTGAAATACGGTTTTATCCTTTGGGAAATGACTGTCAGTAATATGTATGAAAATTGAATATATTAGGCTCAAACATGCAAAATGGGTGGTATGGTCCTTTAAAGTGAGCTGCTTTTTACATTAATTAATGACTTAACACAAATAATAAAATATAGCCTTCAGAAGTTGCCAGAGCCCAAAATAATATTTTAAAATTTCTTATTTCATACAACAAATAGTCAGAAAAACCCAACGAGATTTATTATATAATCACCTGTAAAACTAAATGTTTGCATTTCACTTTCATGATTAATCAATTATTAAAGCTGTCACTGTTTAACTACGCTGATTATTGACTGATTGTTTCAGCTTCAAGTCCAACAGGAAGTCAGTGAGACACTCACGGATCAACACTTTTAGCGATAGCAGCCATGATGAAGAGAACCGCCTCCGTCACCTCCCAGGATGGGTTTCCTTCTTTCAAAGTGGAATATAACTGAGAGGAAGGAGAAGAAACATGAGAATACAGATTCTATGTCAAAAGATTTGTTTAAAAAAAATCTATCACCAAAGAGAATCTCATTGAACCTGAGAGAAACATTCCATCGAGCCAACAAGAAAAATGACGTCCTTGACGAGGTCGGAGACTCTCATCCTGAATTCCCCAAAGTCATCTGTATCTTCTGGAATTCCCTCCTGCAGGTGAGAGAGTAAAGGTGTGAGCGTATTTAATAAGGTGAGGTAATGATATAACGGTGGATCGGAGGAGGAGGAGGGGTCCTTACGTGGTCGGGGTCCAGCTGACAGTGTCGGGCAAGGCTGTGCAGCAGCCTCTGGATGTACGGCCTGAAGATGATGTGCAGCGCCGGGTCGTTGATTTTATACAGATGCTCTCCAAGACGATACCAGAAGTTAAAAGAAATTTCTACAACCTGGAGAAAAAATGAATCTGCTTCAGATTTTCACAGTCCCCAGAGGATGAACTGTAGTGATTTTTGTGATCCCCAGCAGGTCAAAACTTCCACAACGTCAGTGGTTCTCAAACTTCTCTCTAGGCTTGTGTGTTTTTGTGTTTGTGTACCTCATACTGCACATGTCCTGCACAGATCAGCAGCAGCTCCAGAGTCCTCAGGTCTCCCATTCCCTGTCCTGGACTCCGAACTGTCACTTCTAAAAACGTCTCGCACAGCTCCGTGAAAATCCTGCAGTAATTCAGCACCCTGAGGAGAAAATCCACAACCCAGATCTGAGCCCAGCATCGTGTTCAGCCTGAGGGGACAAATGTGCTGCAATGATATAATCAGGAAAAATGACTTTTGTGTGTGTGTCCTCACTTATCGAGGTCCTCCCGCGCCACCGCCATGTGATAGGCTGTCTCCAGCGTCAGCACGCCCTGGAACAGCTGCAGGGCAAGCGCCACGTTAGTGTCCACATTTTCAATGGCGTAGAGCGCTGAGCACACGCAGTCTGAAGTGGCTTCATGCAGGTTGGTGGAGGTTTCGTCCCTCTGCTGCAACGCGAGAGAAAACGTCAGCTGATCAGCGTTAACCAATCAATGCACAGGATCAAAATCAATATCTCCTGCACAAAGTCTCTACTAATGACTTCAGATGTTTTGTTTTTGATGCGAACTCTGAGCCGTACAAACACTAACCAGGACTTGGAAGAGAGCCATGAGCAACTTGTTGCTGGCCATGAAGTTGCTGTCCAGGACGCCCAGGTTGAACCAGCTTCCCAGGCAGCGAAACACTTTGATCAACATCTTCTCATCATTTCCTGTTTTCTCCACACACGTCGTCTTTAGAAAGACAAAAACAGAATCAGAACACAGGAAGCCATGACGTACAGAATCCTAAATGGACACGTGGCATGCTGCTGGACTCAGGTGTGGCCCAAAAACTAATCTCTTGTTTCTTGTTCTGCTAATACAGAAACTTACTACCAGGCAGAGAAGAAGAAGGTTGTGAAAGGAGAAGCAGATTTCTCACCAGTAACGTGACCACGGTGCTGGAGTAGTAGGCCAGGTCCTGGATGATCTCGGCCCTGCGGTTGGCTCCGATGCGTAACGAGCGGCTGTGGACTTCCTCAGGCAGAACCGTCAGGATCTCTATCAGGAACGTCATGGAAGTGATGTCATTATTGTACCTGAGAGGGATGAGAATGGAAACGGGAACGTTAGCGTATCAGCGCTGTGTGTGGAAGTCTTTACGTCCAGATCACCAAATGAAGAGACTCAGTACAGATTTTTAAAAAGCTTCTCATTTATTTTCTCTGCCTTTTATGTGATCTGCATCCGCCTTTTATGTCTGAAATTCATCTTTTATGGACTGGTGGGACTTATATCATCCTTTACTCACTATAGTTTGATTCAATTTTTGATTATTTATTTAAATTTTATTATTATTTTTCTTTTTATCCATGTTGTTTTTAATTTTTTTTCTATTGGTCTTACATATGGCATTGTGTGTAAAGCACTTTGTAAGCTTTGTTTTGAAAAGTGCTATATAAATAAAGTTTGTTGTTGCTGAAGGAATTCTTACTTTTCGATGAGCGTGTGAACGCATCCTTTCCATGATGCCATCTGAAGCGCAAGGTCTGCGATGGCCAGAGCCAACTGAGACAGAAAAACAACATATAATCACATCACTAAAGGTGCACAGATGACTATGTACTTTCTTTTAAAATGTTTCTTTGCACAGCAGCAGAGCCTGTAAACAGATGTCACATGGAGTTTTGGAAACCTGTCAGTTTTCAGGTTTCAGTGGTCAGATTTCAGCCTTTACAGAGTGTGAATATGAGCAGATTTGAGCAGATTGTGGTCTCTCTCTCTTCATGAGGAACTGATGGTTAGCAGATGTCAAAACTCCTCTCAGACAGGCTGAGTGTCAACAGTTTTGAAACAGCAACGTTAAAGTTACACAACATGAATTACTGCTCGGAGATTTAGAGGAATGAGGCCTTTTTAAGCCGGTAAACCAGACAAGTGCGTTACCTGAGTGACAATGATGGGCGACAGGTCTTTGAGGTTCTGTATGTGAGAGAGAAGCGAGTCACGCAAGGCATTGTGTGTTTCTGGAGGAAGCTCAAAAAATGACGTCTGTATCTTCATCTTCATCGTCTGTGCAGCAAAGTAGCAGGACTCCACATCCTGCTTGAGCTGCAGGAGCTGGTCCGATATCTCCCATGCATACATCTGCCGGGCGTGAATTCAGAGACGGAAAGTTAACCTTCAGTGTGACCTCATGACCTTTTACCTCTCACCGACATGTGCAGGTCATTCTTCACCAGTAGTATGTTTGTAATCTTAGAGGGAATATGGTTATATAACATGACAGGGCGGCAATGATCATCACATTAGTATTTTGAGTTTTAGGCTGGTATTTAAGAGTTATATTAATAATATATATAATAAACCAAATTTGATGAACAGGTACTCCCTCCTACATCACATTACAGTGTTCACATACTTTTATATCAGCCTGACTCTGAAACCAGTAAAGCAGGAAATCAAATGAGCAGAGACTCCATAAACACCTTAAGATGTACACTGAAAAGTTATTTTTCTCTGTAGATAAAATAAATAATAGAACAGATAATGGAATAATCAGTTTTCTGTTTGTGGTCATGAACCCAAACGCTAAGTTATATACTTCATACTTCAGTGTAGCAGCTAAATTTAGCCATGCTAACCAAGCTAGCCCTTTAGCGGCCCAGGCCCTGAATGCTAATGAGCCGTCTGAAAGAAAATAAACACGTCTCTTGAAAGAGAAAAAATAATTATTAGTGTTTGCTAAATGTTTTGAGTGGGTAGCGGTTAGCTGTTACTGTTAGCCCTAATGCTAGCAGCTCCGTAGCATGTCGCTTCCGTTTTCACCCATTCATTCACCAGACACGATGAAGTCAGTTTCGTATTCGTCGCTTCAGACTCGCCCATTTTTATGTTTACATATATTCAACAAAATCGAACGTTTCACAAACCCAGAACGGGGGCTTCAAACCCCTCTTCATGCTCTGAATTTATTAAATTAGCAAAAGTAGCCCATTCAGGGCTACTTTTGCTAGTTAATTCAGTTAATTCATAACTGTTTAACCTCTGCGGCTCTGAGCTACAACTGGATTTTTGAGATGTTAAGTGATCGGGACAGAAAAAAACAGCTGAATCTGCCCTTTATTGTTTTGCAAGTAGAATAAAACCAGCCTTTAAGATCCAAATGTTAAATTAGTCCAGACTTGACTTGACAAAACACAGCACTTTCGATATACTTAAACATTTATGGTCAAGACAGAAAAAGTGGCATCGTCCACATTTGTTTTGTAAACAGAATAAAGGTTCCACAGCTCTCAAACTGGACTTTAAATATGCTTTAGATGTTAATATGACAGCAGTACTTGCGTTAAAGTTTTTTTGTTGTTGGTAACTGCAATGAATCAGCTGAGAGACGCTGTCGAATCAGAATCTAACTTCGGTCTCAAACACTACAGGCCATTAGCAGCAGCTTTCTGGATGCACACGGTTCACTTTATCTTTAATTAAAGCACAAATAAAATTCTAAAATTAAAACGTAAACATATATACTCCGCTTTGACATATTTCTTGGCCCAGCGAGGCACCAGGGCCCGCATTGGTCCCCGAACCTCTCCTATTTTCTTACCGATCTCTGCAGCTCTCCTAGCCACACGGAGGCTCGCTCCTTGCCGGCGGGGTCCGGGTCNCCGATCTCTGCAGCTCTCCTAGCCACACGGAGGCTCGCTCCTTGCCGGCGGGGTCCGGGTCGTGATACAGAGCCTGAACGGCCTGGTAAACCAGCGCCAAAGTGGGCTTGCCTCCTTCCATTTTACAGCTTAGATGTGTGATGATAAAATATAAGGCAATATTTTGCTTTCCACAGTGGCTTTTAGTGTCTTTAAAGGCGGAAAGGTTTCTAGTCGCTCCTTATGTCGACCGCCATCTCGCACTGGCTTCCCGTGTGCAACGCGATTGTCTTCCGTGAAGAAACATTGTCCGGAACTCTGTGCAACACCGTTCCGATCTCTTGCAAATGAGAGACTTCACCCAAAACCTCACTCAAAATATCACAAAATTGAATTTTGCTCCACAAAATACACATGTATTATGACTTTAAAATAATCTGACATTTAATAAAAACTCCTAAATTTATACTAGTCCTCTTAAATTAGTTAAGAGACATATTAATGGAGTGGAAAAATGCATAAACAATACATTATAATACAGTACAGTACAGTACAATAGGAAATTGGCACCATTGGTCAATGTCTTTGTTTTTAGGTCTGCCAGAATGAACACTGAAGATAACTGTATTTTTTGGAGAAACCCCTTGCCCTGAGCGCTGTCTATTGCTGAATGTACAGATTGACTGCGCGGTACTGTTGCTGAAGCTTGTAATTGTGTGTTTTTATTGTGGTTTGCTGTTGTTTTTTCATGCTGCTGTCTTGGCCAGGTCTCTCTTGGAAAAGAGATTTTTATCTCAATGAGACCTAAATGGTAATGGTAAGTGGTATATATTTTTTTAATTTTAAGTATTACTTCAAATTTTCTAATGTGTTGAAACATTCAGTAACCACTTATATTTTCTAAAGGGTGGCAGTATCTGGCCAAGAAGTTGGTCGTCTTTCCTAAAAAGACAAAATAAATTGCATTATTTTTGTATTATGGTTGCCAGGTGGTGTAAATGTTCCACATAAATACTATTTGACCTTCCTCTTCCTTCTGTGTGAGAGCCTCCAGTAAACTGTACTGATGAGCTGTAATCTGGATTAACAATGATTTACCTGAGAAGACCCTCATCAGTCCTCCAAATCCTGAACTAAAACAGTGACATAGAATCAGATTACAGACAAAAAGACTCCACATCCTCATCTGAAGGGCTAATCTGAGGGATAAGGAATAAATCTCTCCCTCTCCTTCTTTAAAGCTGCTCTTTTCTATAAACCCTTCACTCCTTCTGTCTCCTCTTCAGCTACTTTATTTCAACATTTCATCTTTCTCTTTGCAGAGTGAAAACCAGAGAAAACTTCCTGTAAAAAACTACAAAGCTATGTTTATATTTGTTATAATTATTTATTCTATGTATAATTTTTTTTTTTACATTGAATATGCTCACAAGATGCTGCTACAAGTGTTCTTTTTCTGTTTTTGTAGCAGTGGATCTTCTGAGAAATCAGAACAGAGATGATGATGTTAAAAGAGAGCAGGAAGGATGAAGAGAAAGAGGAGAAGTCACCTGCAGAGCCAGGCTGTATTATAACCAGGCAGTGTGTGTGTGATGCATGGGTATGATATGACCTGAGTTTGGAGGTGGTTCACTGCAGCGTGAAGACCTGGACACAGATTCAGGCTTCTATCTGTCCCTACTTATTGCTTTGTTTTTCATTTTTTCATCCAAGACATCTAAAATTAAACTAAATTAAATAAGTGTAAATTTCCCCTGATGAGATACTATGAATTCATCATTAAATACAAAACTGCAGATTTCAGACTTGGACTCGAGTCAGACTTGATTACTTTAGAGTGAGGTTAATATTTTTACTCTGAGGTTAGAAATTATCTTGTTTTATTCTCTCATTATATTTCAACTCATCTATCAATTAATCTTAGGAAATTTGAAATGTGTTTTTTTTAATGTATTTTCCTCTAACATCTAAATAAAATGTGCTAGTGATGGAAGAAAAGGAATTAAACAAAGAAAGATGGTAAGATATCGGTGATATTTTCTGAGTTTTTTTTCTGATATTGAATGTAAAAATGTGAATGTGTACAGTAACAACTACATTTGTCAGATAGATGTAAAGTAAAAAGGTTTTCATTTGAAACATAGAGGAGTAAAAACAATCAGTAAAAGTATCAGTACCTCAAACAGTGAGGACCCAAAGTAAATGTACTTAGTTATTTCCCACCTAGAAATGATTACTAAGCATGTAATGTACTAACATAAAAATTAAAAATGTCATGTTACATATTTAGTTTAATTTTGTGTTTTTTTATTCAGAAACAGACTGCAAAGGTCAATGTACATTATGTAATCCAAAATATGACATTCTGCCTGTAAATTAAACACCAACTGATGCAAATGTCAGTTTATTTTACATTAATATAAAAATGCAGATTAACAATTTTTTAAAATTCTTACAGCAAAAATTATATCACATCGCTCTCAGCAGCTTTGGTTTAAGTCTCACGTCTTATCAAAGATTATGATTGTCAAAAGTTGCTGCTTTTCTCATAAATTCTAAACTTCTTAATGATGTGAAATGACCTGATGTCATGATAAATAAATGTGAAAGAAACAGGAAACACAGAGAAATGTGAAGGCAGCAGAGAGAGGAAACAGAATTCAGTAATATGGTCGCTGCGGTACGGAGCCCCACAGAGGTCATACAGCAGAACTAAAACATATACAGAAATGTAGCACCTAGATTACCGTCTTTAACAGTAAAAATACTTATTTTGAAAGCAAGGAGAGATGCTTTCTTCTGACAAATACAAGACTTCTGGAATGGGTGTCTGGCCTTCAAAATAAAGGAAACAATGAGCCTTAAAGTGAATAAAAACTGTTGTAGTTTTTACTAGTTTTCTCTGAAAAATAGCATTTGGTTAATATTATTTCCACAGTTTTTAGTTCCCCACACACACCGTTCACAGCTCATGAGGAAACCTCGTGGTGAGAATAGCTCACTGACAGCTTCTGGTTCTGTCAAAGAGGAAACTTTTCTGAAAAAAATAAGTGGAAATATGTGTTTGGTCTGGTTTGATTTGGGTATGACAATTCGGTTAAATAATAAATTTAATTACTTTAAAAGGATGGAATATATTTTTATTCTGAAAGCCAGACAGTCTTTGCTGCAGGAAGAATACATCATCCGTGCATACATGAATATTCTTATTTGTGGAATGAGACGGCTGCAAAGGAAACAAACCAAACTAAATGTCAAACTGATTTCGTGTCATTGCTCAGCGTTATGAGAGGCAAAAACATGGCGAGCGGACGGGTCCCGAGAAAAGAAAAGAGTGAAAGTGTGCATCGTGAGGAGTCAAATTTCATTCAGCATCACTGATCACATGAATGTAACAGCATGACGTTTGGAACACGCTACATATAAACACAGAAAACTTGAGTCGTATCGATTCACAAAATAAATATCCTTCAAATTAAGTGTAAACTTGTTTTTTCATTCTAAAATCCATTAGTCGCAGGAAGCCTCTAGAACTCGTCGTGTTTCAGCAACGCGTCGCCGTAGTTCGTGGCCTGGCTGCCAACAAACAGGTCGTACTTGTTGAGGATTTCCTGTTTGGTGAGTTTTCCATCCTGAACAAACAACATCACGCAAAACAAATATTTAACATGTAAATATGAACAAACACAGAGAACAGCAGAGAAAACATGTAAAGTCAGATTAAAATGACCATACCACCCATTTTGCATGTTTGAGCCTAATATATTCAGTTTTCATACACGTTATGTTACTGACAATCATTTCCCAAAGGATACTACTGGAACAGTGAATTAAAAATGTTTTTCCTACCTGAATATTCCCGACTTGAATATTTGAGTTTGAAAGATTAAGAGATTTTGCAAAATATAAGGAAAGCTGAAATACGGTTTTATCCTTTGGGAAATGATTATCAATAACGTAACATGTATGAAAACTGAATATATTAGGCTCAGACATGCAAAATGGGTGGTATGGTCCTTTAAAGTCACTTATGACATCATCATGGCTGCTGTTACTGTTTAACAGTCACTAACATTTTATGAATCTGATGTGGCGTGATAAAATATTTAGCTTCAGAAAATAATAGCTTGAATATATGTAGCAGTAATGGCTATAATTTCCCTACTTATTTTTTTTTTTTACACTAATTTTTTTTTTGTTTATTTTGTAAATTCTACTGCATAAATTCATATTTATTATTTATTTTATTTTCTAATTTTTATATTAGCACAGCAGCCAACAATTACTATATTCACAGAAGCAAAAAAAAAAAAANAAAAAAAAAAAAAGAACAAAATTAAAAATAAATTAATAACTTAAAATATATAAATTTTTAATTATATGAGCCCAAAGTGTACATAAAGATAAATGAAAAGTGAGTTATGGTATGTATATCATGATTATCTACTAACTATATGTCTTAGAGATTTTTATACTGTTATCATGTGTGTGTGTGTGTGTGTGTGTGTGTGTGTGCATAAAAACTGTCTTATATATTTACTAGATATCTAGATATAGAAAGAATTACCAAATCTGAGATGATATCGACTCATATTACGATGATGGTACGGTGATATTCTGTCTAACATCAATACTAAATATTATCATTGATTTCCATCACAAATATGCGTCTGTTTGATACGCACCTTGTTGGCGTCGGACTCGTGCATCAGGTGTCTGGCCTCGGCCTCTGCGTGGTTGTAGTCGTCAGGTATGACCCAGTCCTTCGTCTCCTCTTTGTCCATCTTACCGTCTTTGTTCTTGTCTCTGTACTCGGAGAACTGCTCACGCTCGGTGACCACCCACTCCGGTTCCTCCTCGCCATGCTCTGGCTTCCACATGTCGCCTATTAAAGAGAAAACATGTTTAATCAGCTCATATCAGCTAGCATTAACATCTAAAGCAGCTGCTGTTATGTGAAAGTAAGAGGATCTTAAAGGACCATACCACCCATTTTGCATGTTTGAGCCTAATATATGCAGTTTTCATACATGTAATGTCACTGACAATTGCAACATGTATGAAAATTGAATATATTAGGCTCAAACATGCAAAATGGGTGGTATGGTCCTTTAATTG